>JAVJIF010033985.1:0-24772 GCA_038442645.1 Agave tequilana
GCATCTTCGGTTGTCTTGGTTCTTCTTCATCATCAGATGTCGGAGGGCTTGTCTGTTTGATTATCGGTGCAGAGGTTGATTCTTCTATTTCTTCCTCCTGCGTTACCTCTTTTTTGTTGTTCCAATCCCATGCGCTTTCTTCTTCATTACTTGCACATCTCGGCTTACAACCACCTTTTCTTCGATCGGGTCGAATAACTTGAAAGCTTTTGTCTTCTCGTCATACCCGATGAACACGTACTTCTTACTCTTGTCATCTAGCTTGGTTCTTCTTTGATCCGGTACGTGCGCATAGGCCACACTACCGAATACTCTCAAATGTGATACGGTTGGTTTTCGTCCGCTCCAAGCTTCCTGGGGTGTTTGATCTCCCATCTTTCGCATGTGGGCACCGATTTTGCACATACACAGCACATTGCACCGCTTCTGCCCAAAATTCTTTTGGCATGTTTTTTTGCTCTTCAACATCGACCGAACCATATCAAGAATAGTCCGGTTTTTCCTTTCGGCCACACCATTTTGCTGAGGTGAGTATGGTGCAAGTCAGAATCTTCTGATTCCTTGTTCCTCGCAGTAGCTTTTGAAAGCAGTTGACATGTACTCTCCGCCTCTGTCCGATCGTAAGGCCTTGATATAAAGACCAGTTGTCTTCTCTACTTGCATCTTGAATTTCTTGAACACCTCGAGTGCCTCGGACTTTTCTTTCATGAAGTAAACCCAAGTCTTCTTGTGTTGTCGTCAATAAAGGTGATAAAGTACCTCTTCTCACTGAATGACTTAGGTGTGATCGGGCCACATATATCGGTATGTACCAACTCGAGAGAACTCCTTGCACGATATTCCGCCCTTTTCTGAAAGTGTTCCTTGTTTGCTTGCCAAGTACACACCCTTCGCAAAATTTCTTGGTGTAGTCCATATCTGGTAACCCTGGACCATATGCTTCTTTGCTAATTCTGTTAGGCCGCCATAATGTAAGTGTCCGAACCGCAAGTGCCATAACGAGACTTTGTCATCCATGTTGACTTGCAAGCACCTTTCTCGCACACTTCTCAAGTTGAGTTTGAACATCCGATTCTTGGCCATCTCCACTCGTGCAAGTAACCGGCCTCCTTTATCCTTCAAGTGTAACATTCGATCTTTCATGAAGATCGAATATCCCTTCTCTAATAGTTGGCCCATGCTAAGGATATTACTTTTCATGTCAGCACATAGTAGACATCCTCAATTGTCCCTTCTTTGCCATCCTTTTGAGAAAAGCGTATTTTTCTCGGCCTTTTGACTTGAACCTTCGACGCATCTCCAAATGACACGTGCCCATCTTCTATCTCTTGGATCTCCATAAAGAGATGTTTGTGCCCATTCATGTGATTGCTAGCGCCTGTATCGAGATACCAGACCTAGTCGCTATCAGGAATAATGTCTTTATAGGCCATCATGAGACACCATCGTCTCTTATCTTCTCTTCCGTGACTAGTTTCGCATTTTCTTCTATCTTTTTATCGGAGTAGCACTCTTTTGCGTAGTGTCCATATTTGCCGCATTTGTAGCACTGGACATTTTGACGATTTGACCGGCCGCCTCTACCACGACCGCGTCCTTGACCACGCCAATTTTGTTGGCTCGGCTGGTCCTTTTCTTTCGAGTTGTCTCCGCGTCCGCAGCCTCTACCGTGACCACGACCTCCACGGCCGCGTCCTCGACCACGCCAGTTTTTGCTGGGCATACATCGTCTTGTCCTCCTTGATAGTTGCCTTAAAATGTAAGGCCTCTTCGAGCAGATCTTGATTCTTCTTCTTCCGTTGCTCATGCGCCTCGAGAGAACCGGCGAGATCATTATGGTCATCTCCTCCAGATTCTTTGACTCCTCAATTGCGCATACAACATTTTCGAAATTCTCGGTCAATGACCGCAGAATCTTCTCCACGACCCTTGAATCGGTTATGGTTTCTGATATAAAAAATCTACACAACCTATAGCATTGTTAGCACAAAGAGGATTCTTCGATACATTCGAGGAACTGTATCACTAGAAATTTTTTGCTCTTTCTCCTTGCTCCTCCTTGAGTGCAATTACTTGAAGAACTTTGTTATTCTATAGTGGGTGCCTGAAACATGCCTCTGTCAAGTATGACAACAAAGCATGGCTCTCCTCTACCTTGCTTTATGGCTTAAATATTCTTTTGGAGGTTTATATATATAAATTCTTTTTCATGTTTCTTGTCATTATAATAATTTAATTTAGTCATAATAGCTTTTAGATTAGTTTGCTTAATACCGGTGAACTAGATAGATTAATTTTAGATTTCCAATCATAATTGCCTATATGTGTACTATGTTGTACAGACATGACAACATTGAAATGGACACGACTGGTGAACACGTGTCAAATACTTAAAATACACATGACATGTGTGTCCGACACCCGTGTCGGACACATTTCAGACACGATATGGATAGAAGTTTCATGCTGCATAGTATGTGTAAAGTAATATCACATGTCACACACTTATTCATGCTATAATTTAGTGTCTCCAAGAGTCTCTGACGTTTGACATGTTTTTCTGGATCCGACATGACATGCATGTCGATACATGTCAGACATTCACCTTTATTTCTATCATTGTGTTCGATTTGTAAGTAAAGTCTTTGCTCTGTTTTTTCCTTTACTTTTGAGGTTGCCCACGCTGACAATATGAAAACCAGTGTTCTAAAAACATTCTATGCGCCCCGATTAAATGTAAATCGGATTAATCGGCCGATTAATCCTATTCGGTGATAGCCCGCTTAATATTACATTAATCGCTCTGATTATGCTCTCGGGCGATTAATCGGGTCCAAACGATTAATCCCCGATATAATGCCCGATTAATCCAATCAATCCCCGATTAATCCGATTAATCCCCGAGTAATCATTTAGGTATTTCATATGTTTTTTATTTGAAAAGCTTCACTTTGTGTGTGTTGGATATCGCTAAGTAGTTTATGTTGTAATGTTAATAATTTGATAATGATCTTTTATTAAATAGTAGATGAATTATTATTTATTAAATGGTAGATGAATTATGATATTTTATTATTGATATTTTGCATAAAGTGATTTATGTTTCATTATTTTTGATTATTTTTCAATTAACTTATTTAACAATCTTTCTCCATCATTCTTTAAAGTTCGTTGATTGATAAATTGACTAATTTTTTTATTTATCTTATTTTGCAAGTAAGTTCTTTGATTTATATTTATGTTGCAAAATTTGAAATCTCGGATTACTAATGTGAAGAGATAATTCTTTTACTTTTTCTTTTTTACTATTTATTCATATTGTCTTGTTCATCATATCATAGTATATAACTTCACATCTAGATATTGTCTTGTATAATATTTAGGTATTTTCGACAATTCACTGCATATATTCATATGTAGTTGTGTATAAATATAATTAAATACATTAAAATTTTCAAAAATGATTAATCCCCGATTATTCCCAATTAATCCGATTATCATTATTCAGTGTTGGACCGTATGAATAATGAAACCGATTTTTAGAACACTGCCTGTCTATGCGGACAAGGCACGCAGATCGTTTAAGAATCCGAAACCCGACCTGTTTTCGCCCCTAAGCCCGACCCTTTTTTTGGTTTAAAAAGTTAGAAATTAGGGTTTTAAACCTCGATTCCTCTTTCGTCTCTCTCTGTGGCGGCGACCATGAACACTCTCTCTCTCTCCAATGAACTCACACACAGACACAGACACACACACAAACACACACACAGTTTCCTCTCTCCGACGAACTCTTTCTCCCACGATGACAAACTCTCTCTTCAACGACGACGAACTCCAAGAAGAACACTAACCTTCATGATCTCGTCGTCATCCGCTCGCCGTCGTTGAAGGCTCTCTCTCTCGATCTCTCTCTGCTCTCTCTCCAGCAGAGAGATCGGGGGAGAGAGATTGGGAGAGCAGAGAGAGATGTCCTCGTGGTCTTGTCATCCTCGTTCTCGTGGTCTCATCGTCGTCGTCGTCGCTATCTCGATCTAGAGATAGATCGAGAGAGAGAAATATATAAAGAGGGGTGAGTGGGTTGGGATTGCGGGCTTGGGCTGAGGAAAAATGTGGGCTGATGAGAAAAGAGAATGAGAAAGGAGTGGGCTTGTGGGCTGAGTTTTAAGTATTATAATATTATTATATATTAAAATATTAATAAACATTTAATTCATTTAATCTACGTTTTAATTGTTTAAGCGTTATGCGCTCTCGGACGCGCTACCGTGAGTACACTTTTAGAACATTGACGAAAACCTATTTATTGTATCGAGTACGCAAATGAAGTGCATACCGTGTCCTATCTGGATTTTGTAGAATTGCCTTGTGAGATTACCAGTTGCCCATGTACTCATGTCTGGATAAAATATTTCACTGAGAATAGCTCTGCTTTAACCAGTAAGGTGGCTGTTGTGAGCTTTCCCTTTTAGGTAGCGTCATGATTATCTAGATTGTATTTTAAGGTGCAACTTATATTTCTTCCTTTTGGATATTCTAGTAACTACCTTTTGTAACCCTACACTGTTGACTCTTTATGTTTTAAGCATTCATGATATAATATTATTAGTGCCCTGAACCCGTCAACTCAAGCTTTTGGGTCAAGTGGAAACATACAGAAAAAAACTAAAAGAGAAAATAGACTAGAAAAGATTTCATTAAGATGAAATTCTGAGGGATAAGTGAATAATGAAAACTGGGGATAAAATGGGGGCATGACTCGACCCTATAAGGGGTATTAGAATATAAATATAATACTCTCAATCCTCACCCCAAATTCAGAGTTTTGATGCAGTCTTAAGACTTTAGTATGGGATTAGAGCAACTCATGTTCAATTCTTATCGAATGTGTATTAAAAGTGGATTTAAAAAGAAAATACTATTGCACAAAAGATTGTTTTGACTAATAATAATGATGCTCGATGATGTGAAAAACAATAAGAGGAAATATTGAGGTTTGATAACGGAAGCGTGGAAGCAATCTATCGTAGGAAGTAATAAGCAAATCACCACAAAGAAAATCAAATTTAACATCGTTTGGCCAAAGCTAGGCCTAACTCCACGGGAAGAGGGGAGAAATCTTTATTAAAATAAAGAACACAAGAGCTAAAAGAATATCTCTCGTAACTCTCAATGGTGGAATCCTAGATTTCTACCTGACTTGATCGACTTGCCTGAAAGGCCACCCCCAAGAGGTATTTATAGACCCTTGGATTATCCTAGTCTTTTTCAAACTTTGGCAGCGCTGCCAAAAGATAGAAACCCAAAGGAAACTCGAAATCAGTCACAATCGAAGTCTAGAACAGATTTGGAAACTAGACCTCCGCTGCACCTTCTCTTCAGGATCGAACCACTCAGGATCGGATAGGTCCACTCTGAGACTAACTCTGCACGCATGTTGTGCACAACTCCTAAACTCGAACTTAAAAACTCCGAACTCCATACACCGCTCTTAACGATTTTTGTCGACCCACGTAATAACTCTGCATAGGGCGGCGAAATCTTCAAGGCAACAATTTGGGCAGAGTATCTTCTTGGAGTAATCTTCTATCTCTGAAGCTTGGAACTCCACCTTAATCTGAACCCTTCTCTAATGAATTAAGGCACTCAAAACTAACGATCTCTACTTTGACTCACATTCATTAAGTTCCGTTATAAAATTGGTCTCCGATCTTTCTCCCCCCTCTTGTGACTTCACATGACTCTCTCCCAAGAGCACACTCTCCACTTTACCTTTGAAGAACCTGGATGAAGTTTAGAGTTGCTCTGAACTTCTCCACCGGGATGGTCCTTTGTCATCCTGTCTTCCAGATTCTTCTTAGTACTGATTCTCACCAAGTCGATCACTTTGTTATCTATGACCCCATTGCTGTAATTTATGATATCTTCCATCAATGTGCTCCTTTCTCTTGTGATACTTGTGTTTCTTAGCAAGATGAATAGCACTCTGACTGGCGTAATGAATCTAAAGTGAATCTTGTATGATGCCAAATGTCTCGACCAATCCTCTAACCATAATGCTTCCTCAGATGCCTCAACTGCAGCCATATATTTTGCTTCTGTTATTAAAAAAGCTACCATATCTTGCAATTCCGCTTTTTTAACTAATGACACACTCAGCTACTGTGAATACATAGCTTGTCGTAGATATCTATTGATCAAGATCTCTTGCATAATCTGCATCAACATAGCCTTGTAATACCTTAGGCTTTCCTGTAAACAATCTCTGAAATGCCAAGTCTAATCTCTTAGTCTCTCGGTAGACATGTGTAGCACCCACTTCACTGCTTCTCAATATGCTTGCTTGAATTCGATATGAACTGACTTACTGTACTAACTCCATAAGCTAAGTCAGGTCAAGTGCAAACCATAATATACATGAGTGTCCCACCCCAGTAGCATATGATATTTGAGACATCTCTTTTTCCTCTTTCGGTGATTGCGGACACTGTATGAAGGATAACTTGCAGTGACCTGCCAAAGGACTAGTGACTGGTCTTTCTTCTTCGTCATGTGAATCGTCCCAACACCTTTTAGAATATAGTCCTCTTAAGATAGCCAAAGTCTGCCTGAACCTCTGTCTCCAGTGATCTCCATACCTAGGATAATCTTGGCTTTTCCCAAATCCTTCATATCAAATTTCCTTTTTAGCTGGGCTTTAATCTTTGGATATGTGCCTTATTCTTTGCAGCAATCAACATATCATCTATACAACATCAAATATGTCAGATCATCATAATTCTGCTTGAAATAGACACAACTATCATGCTCACATCGGGTGCAACTAGCCTTGATCATGATAGAGTCGAATCATTTGTACTACTATCTGAGAGACTGCTTAAGTGCATAGAGGGATTTTTTGAGAAGACACACCTTATTTCTTATCCATCCACTCTTCAGGTTGCTTCATGTATATCTTCTCTATCTCACCTTGCATAAACAAGGTTATGACATCTAACTGCTCTAACTCTAGATCAAGCTGAGCTATTTCACTAACAACATCCAAATAAATGTATGCTTGACTATAGGAGAGAATCTCATTTTAGTCAATACCCTCATTCTAAGTATATCCCTTGGCAACTAACCTTATCTTGTACTGCTCATTGTCTTTCTTGTGAAAGACCCATCTGCAACATATTTCCTTATAGTCCTTTGAAAGATCTACCAACTCTCATGTTTGATTTCTATCCAAAGACTCAAATCTCCTATTTCATGCTGTAATTCACTTGTCACTGTCATTTGCCTCGATCGTCTCTCTGTAACTGCTAGGATCTCCGTTTTTGTTACTAATATGAAAGACATGATCATCTTCCCAACCATATCTTGTTGGTGGCACTGAAATTCTGTTTGATCGTCTCAACGGTCTAGGTTTCTGCTAAGTAGCCTCCTGCTCGATTCCGGTTGAATATGAGGAGTCCTCATCTGACGCATCAGGCTTTTTAAGGCCATCTGAAAACTCAACCTTTGCTTGAGAATCTGCTGAACTGTCTGGAGCTCCACATTGCGCCTTATCTTTCATCTCTGATCTTTCTTGCAATATTGATTCTTCGATGTTTTTAATATTAGATATCGACGATATATCGGTCGGCCAAATTATATAGCGGCTATCGGATACCAGGTGATATATTACGATATGGTACTAAATACTGAACATCAAATGGACGTCATACCGGATGAAGAACATACATGTGATTGTCTACATATATCATATAAAACTACTTAAAGTAAGTTTAGAGTCATAGACTTATAGAGGATACTTATTTTTTGTAGAATCTCCTCAAATGCGTCTGTAGAAGCTCCTCAAATGCGTCATGTGGATATATCAGATATTTTTCATTTTGGATATCGGTCGATATATCGGCCACATGACGATATATTAGCCCATTTCGGTCCAAAATGATATCCGGTAAAATTTTACACTTATCGTATCGTTTTTAATAAAATATCGGTATCTCGGCCGATATAATATTTGAAACAATGATTTTTCGTCAAAAACCACATCTATGCTTGTAAAAGCACTCCTTGTGTCAGGATCTTAAAGTCTAAACTCTTGACTCCTTTGGTAAGCCTGATGGAAATGCATCTCTTAGACTTGAACTCCAGTTTGTTCTTTTTTTATTATCAACTAAACTGTCGTTGGGCAACCAAAATTCGTAAGGTTGAATAATTCACACTCTTCTTGTCATATCTTGACTCTTCTCGTCACATCTTCTCTGGGACCTGAAAATCAATAGTCGTAAATGGTAACCTGTTTACTAGGTATCATGCATGACTCACCGCCTCTGCCCAAAATCCTTCTGACATGTCAACCTATAACCTCATATTGTAAGCATACTCTGTAAGTGTCCGATTCATGCCCTCTGCTACTCCATTCTATTTTGGTTGCCCTGGAATACTTAGCTAATGTAAATCACTTAGAGGGGAGGTGAATAGGTGATAATGCTAATCAATACACAAATTTAAAATGTTATGATGCAACGATCACCCGAAATAAGATTAGAAGTCGAATACCCCGTGAAGGGCTGAACTACTTGATTCCTCTAGATAAGAGTTTGAGATGCGCAATGCAATCTTGTTGTATGAGTATTGATCGACAATATAGCAATGAATATAAAGCAAGTAAATAACACAAATAAATCAATCACAAACACAAAGATTTGTTTCGAGGTTCGAGCACCCAGCTCTACATCCCGCCTTCACCCAGAAGGATTTAAGAACCACTATAACTTTCACAAAGGATTACAACCACAAGGGAGTACCCAACTCCTCAATCACACTCCTCCTCTAGTCCAGAGGTAGTGGAGCCACAAGTGATATCTTAGTGATCAAAAGACCACAAACTCTCTCTTGAAAAACTTTTTTCCTTACAAAAACCCTAGAGAATAATGTGTAAGATTGAAGCTCAAGTATTGTAAGTGAAAAGAAAATAAAGTTAAAGAGAGTTTTGAATCAAAAACTACAGTAAAAAGAGAGAATTTTGAGCACAAAAATAGAGAGCAAAAACTTCTTTTGAAAGACTTAAACTTGATTTCTTTTTGCAAAGGATTGTTGTAATCACCTCAACCCTAATCATCCCTATTTATAGGATAAAGGTAGGGATTAAAGAGTAAACTGTTATAATGAAAAATTAGGAAAGATTAGACCCAAATCCAGCCCACAAATTCGTTTAGAGAAGAAAATCACGTTTTAAAACGTGTTTAAAAAACTAGCCGTTTGGGCTGAAATTAAGCTCACGGTCGACCGGCCGGTCGACCGTTTTCAAAAAATATAACCGTTGCCAGCACACGGTCGACCGCATGGTCGACCGTAACAAACAGAAACATGGGTGCTTTCAGTCGGCCGAAGCTCGGTCGACCGATATGGGGTCCGATCGACCACCCGGTCGACCGGGAAACGTGCACATATGCACGCACCCAAACGGTCAGAAGTGCGGTCGATTGCCCGGTCGATCGTTTTGACCTGAAACAGAGCCGGTCGACCATCCGGTTGACCGCAACAGGCCAAAAACAGATCTTTTGAAAATGATTTTGAAGATTTTGATAATTTTCAAATTAATTTTGATCAAGACTTGGTATACTATACAAAATAAAGTTTGTAAGTATTAGAATATGTTTAAAATATTTTGTATATAGGAGAAACATCTTTTAGAAAAATCATGTGCAAAATCTTGTGTGTGGGGAATATTGAGCTTCAACACTATACACTATTCTTTAACACACTAAAAATTATAAAAACTGAGAAAGGAAGTCTCTAAGGCGTGTTACACCAAGCTAGAGCCTTCTCTTCTATGAAAACGTCCTCTTGCGCCATTTGCCTTTTAGCATCATAATTCTTTACAATAGCTTAGAAAGCCATCATGACTAGTACAAACCCTGAAACTCATTCTAAACAACTTATTACCAAATAGCTTCTATGTGTTTTGTTATAATCAAAACTTAAACAAATAGAGAGTGTAACCTTTTGGGGCAACAATCTCCCCTTTTTTGATGATGACAAACATATAGGCTATAACACAAGATATAAAAGGGAGGTAAAAACTCCCCCCCAAATAATGCTATATTAAACAAGTATAAAACAATTTATTATGAGAGAATTTTTTGAAATTTGATTTAAGCATCTAAAACACCATAAAACACATCAATAAACACCATAAAACACCATTAATGAAACAAGTAAACACCATCAATGAAACAAGTATAAAACACCAGATCATAACACATATTTCTCCCCCTTTTTGTCATACATCAAAAAGGGATATATTAGTAAGAAAACTTCCTTATTCAACAACACAAACATTAAGTTCACCACATATAAAAGAAAATCTATTATAGTCAAGTGGTTTAGTGAAAATATCGGCAAGTTGAGAATCGGAAGAAACATAATCAATATCATATCACCTTTCTCAAAATGATCTCTAAGGAAGTGATATCGAATCTCAATGTGCTTGGTTTTACTATGTTGATTTGCATTCCTAGTCATATGAATAGTACTAGTATTATCACAAAATATTTTTATATGGTCATAATGCAAATCATAATCAAGGAGAGTATGTTTCATCCAAAGGACTTGTGCACAACAAGCCCCCGCCGCAACATACTCCGCCTCGGCGGTTGAGAGGGCTACCGAATTTGGTTTCTTGAAAGACCATGAAACAAGATAATTACCAAGAAATTGACATATTCCACTAGTACTCTTCCTATCCACTCTACAACCCGCATAGTCAGCATCCGAAAAACTCGTCATTGAGAAATATCTGATTTTCGGATACCAAAGACCCATTCCAATAGTGCCCTTAATATAACGAATAATGCCTTTTATCGCAATTAAATGAGATTCTTTGGGACACGATTGGAATCTAGCATAAAGACATTCACTAAACATAATATCCGGCCTACTAGCCGTTAAATACAACAAACTACCAATCATTCTTCTATATAATTTTATATCAACACACTTACCTTGGTCGTCCTTATCAAGCTTGGTGGTGGTAGCCATGGGAGTGTTACAAATTTTTGAGTCTTCAAGTCCAAATTTCTTGATGAGTTCCTTGGAATACTTGGCTTGACATATGAATATCCCATCACGCATTTGCTTGATTTGGAGTCTAAGAAAATAGTTCAATTCACCCATTAATGACATCTCAAATTCACGTTGCATGCATTGTTCAAACTTCTTGCAAAGTAACTCATTAGTAGAACCAAAGATTATATCGTCAACATATATTTTGAACTATAAGAATGTCACTATCAACATGTTTAGTAAATAGAGTGGTGTCTACTTTACCTTTACAAAATCATTTGAAAGAAGAAAACTAGAAAGCCTTTTATACCAAGCTCTTGGAGCTTGTTTTAAACCATACAGTGCTTTATCAAGTTTGAAAACAAAATTTGGATGAACATGATCTACAAAACTGGGAGGTTGTTCAACATAAACTTTCTCATCAATAACCATTTAAAAATGCACTTTTTAAATCCATTTGAAAAAGTTTAAAATTTTTAAAAGATGCATAAGCTAGTGTGATCCGTATGGTTTCAAGCCGTGCTACGGGTGCAAAGGTCTCCTCAAAGTCGATTCTTTCAACTCGAGTGTAACTTTAGGCCACTAACCTAGCCTTATTCCTAATAACATTTCCTGACTCGTCCAACTTGTTCCTAAAATTCACTTAGTACCAATTATTGGTCTATCATGGGGTCTAAGAACAAGGTGTCAAACTTGGTTGTGCTCAAATTGATTGAGCTCTTCTTGCATAGCTAGCAACCAATATGAGTCACCCTCGGCTTCGAGGATGTTTTTGGGTTCAAAATGAGATATGAATGCAAATTTACCACACAATTCATGGAGTTTTGAGCGAGTAGTTACCCCTTTTAATACATTACCTATGATGAGATCTTTAGGATGATTTGTAGCGTATCTCCAATCTTTAGGAAGTGGTTGAGATTTTTCCACTTCATCCTTTTGAACTTCACCAATGGGATCTTGCTTGTCTTCTTGGATGGGTGAGTTCTTCAAGGATATTTTCTCCATGTCCTCACCTAATGAGTCAATCTCTACAACATTCTCAACAATAGTTTTAGATTCTTCAAATTTAACATGCATAGATTCTTCAATAGTATGAGATGATTTATTGAATACTCTATAAGCTTTGCTAGTAATAGAATATCCAACAAAGATTGCTTCATAAGCCTTAGCATCAAATTTACCCAAATTATCTTTAGTATTCAAAACAAAACACTTGCATCCAAAAACTTTAAAGTATGAAACATTTGGTTTTCTTAAATGATAAATTTCAAAAGAGGTTTTGAAAGTATTTTTGCACAAATAAATACGGTTTGATATGTAGCATGCCGTGTTTACGGTCTCGGCCCATAAGTATTGAGGGAGCCCATATTCACTTATCATAGTCCTAGCCATTTCTTGAAGAGTTCTATTCTTCCTTTCAACTACTCCATTTTGTTTTGGAGTTCTAGGACATGACATTTCATGCTTAATTCCCTTTTCATCACAATAAGTCATGAAGAGTTGGTTAACAAACTCACCAACTCTATCACTTCTTATCCGTAAAATCGAAAATCCTTTTTCTTTTTCAACCCTCTTTCGAAAAATCTTAAAATGCGAAAAAGTTTGATCTTTATGCTCCAAAAAGAAAACCCAAGTGAGACGAGAAAAATCATCAATTAAAACAAAAACATATCTACTTCCATTTAAGCTTTTATTTTTAGTTGGTCCAAAAAGATTCATGTGAATCAATTCTAATGGCCTAGTTGACATGATATCCTTGATTGGTTTGAAAGAAGACTTGGTTTGTTTCCCAAGTTGGCACGCACCACAAATGCGGTCTTTTTCAAACTTCAAATAAGGAATAACCTTCACCAATTCTTTAGAATTAATTCTAGCAAGGTGATCAAAAGATGCATGTCCTAATCTTCTATGTCATAACAATGAAATCTCATCAAAAGCATTCAAGCATTTAGTAGAACAATCCAAATTAAGCATGTCAATAATATAGACATTATTTTCACGAAATCCAGTGAGAATACAATCATTGGTTTTACAATCAAAAATTTGCAAGAAGATTCATCAAACACAACTTTGAGACCACGATCACATAGTTGACTTATACTAAGCAAGTTATGTTTAAGCCCGTCAATAAGAACAATATTTTTTAATTAAAGGAGATGCACCAATTTTAATGTTACCTATACCGATAATGATGCCCTTGGAGTCATCTCCGAAGGTGACGGTGCCACCTTCAACGTACATTGAGAGGGTTGTGAAATTGTTGATGTCCCATGTCATATGCCTTGAACAACCACTATCAAGGTACCACCGCTCCTTACGTCTTGGAGCCTTGGTTTGTACCTACATCAAATAATTTAAGACTTGATTTTGCTACTCACATTTTCTTGGGTCCTGAAGAGTTAGTGTTTCGAACCCACACAAGATTATTTGTACTATTTATATGATCATAGCAAAATTTAGCTAAATGATCATTCTGGCCACAATAAGTGCATCTATAAATTCTTCCATATTTAAAAGCATAATGAGCATGTGGCTTATGAACATATGAATTGTGAGCATGAGTAGTTTTAACATGAGTGACATATGATGTGTTGGCATGATGAGCATGAGTTGTTTTATCATTTTTAGCATGTGGAGTGTGTATATGCTTCTTTGAAAACATTCTTCTAATTTAGTAGTGTTAAAGCACATTCTTTTAAAACATTTCCAAAATCATTGATTTTAGTTTTTAACAAGGATTATTCATTTTCATTATTTTTGGAAATTTAGCTTTGCAAGCAATTCTATAAGTATCAAAATCTCTTTTTGTTGAAATAAGATTAGAAGAAAGTTCATCCTTTTCTTTTGAAGAAATTGCAAGTTTATTTTAAAGCATCTCTATTTCCTTTTTCAATTTTGAACGCTCTACCTTTTTATCATCAAAACTTTCTGAAAGTTGAAAAAAAGCATGTACTAATATTTCTCTACTTATTTCACTTTCATCATCAAGTGGTTGAGTAGTTACCTTGGGTGTGTTTGCCATGAAACAAACATTTGCCGTGTCGACTTCATCTTCGATTCACTTTCCGAATCCCAAGTGGCTTTGTATACCTTCTTTTCAACCGGCTTCTTTTGCTTCAAGGAGGTCATCTTTTTCTTGAAATCTGGACAATCGGCCATGATGTGTCCGGGTTTCCGACGGTTGTAGCATATGATCCTTTTCTCATCCTTCCCTTCCCATCGCTTTCTATAGTTGAACTTATTCTTGCGGTACATTCTCTTTACATTTCTCACAAGGAGAGATAGCTCTTCATCATCTTCTTCATCTTCTTCATCATCATAGTTGGTAGAGGAAGACTTGAAAGTTATGGACTTTTTCTTTTGAGGTACCGCTTCTTCTATAGCCTTTTTCTCCATCTCATGAGTCTTTAAATTTCCGATAAGACTTATGAGCTCCATCTCGTCTTTGTCATTCAACTCCTTCAAGGTGGTAGCTTTGATTTTCCATGACGAAGGAAGAGCACGAATCACTTTACGCACCTTTTGGTCGTTGCTTATATCATCACATAGAGAAGAAAGAGCATTGGTAATCTTAGTAAACTTAGTAATCATATCATCAATAGATTCATCTTCTAGCATTCTAAAACTTTCATATTGAGAACGCAAGAGATCTATTTTAGCTCTCTTGACTTGTGATGTTCCTCATGAGTGACCAATAAGTTTGCCAAATCTCATAGGCGGATTTGCAATGGATAACCCGTGTTAGATCATCCTCATTCAAAGCTAAAAGTAGGGCATTTTGAGCCTTTGAATCAGTGTTCTAAATATCCCCGATATAACCCCGATATTGCGCCGATATTGCGTTTACAGCACCTAGCCGCAATGATTTGGTACATCCAAACTGATATAGCATTTTTCATCCAAAATCGCCGATAAATAGGCATGAACCCGATATATCGGCCGCAATTTCGGTGATTTTAGACCCGATATAGCGTTTTACACCAAATTTCTAGGTTAGGAATTTGGGTAATTCGAGTGATGTGGCAATGTGGTATTTTTGAAGATTCTACACTTGGGTAGTGATTATGAATTCATAGGCTTAATGCAAATTATCGAGTTAAGTATATCTTAAACATATAAGTGTGATGTTTTATGTAGATTTATATAATTTATGCATATATTGTCTTATTGAGATGTGATTTAAGACAAAAAGATATGTCTGTACAGTCCGATTTTGACATCCGATTTTTGAAAATATCCCCGATATATCCCCGATATATCCCCATCTCTGATAATTTTTCCGACCGATGTAGCCGCTGTGGCCGCCATTTAGAATACTGCTTTGAATTAGCATCAAATTCCTTGAAGGTGAGTTCGGACCAAGTGTCCTCACTTTCGGGTCTACTATAAGGCTTGGTCAAGGACTTAGCAACTAGACTACCTAGAGATTGTAGAAAAATAGTCATCCTAACTTTCCATATGGGAAAGTTGAGTCCAAATTTGGGAGGGGTCTTAATGTTATCGGCCATCTTTACTAGTGTATGAATGAAAATATGCAAATAGTGATTAGCAAATTTTAGGATCTCTCTAAGGATATGAAGCCAAAAATTAAAGTCCTAACTCTGATACCAATTGAAATCACCTAGAGGGGGGTGAATAGGTAATAATGCTAATCAATACACAAATTTAAAATGTTATGATGCAACGATCACTCGAAACAAGATTAGAAGCCGAATATCCCGTGAAGGGCTCTGAACTCCTTCCTCGTGATTCCTCTAGATAAGAGTTTGAGGTGCGCAATGCAATCTTGTTGTATGAGTATTGATCGACAATATAGCAATGAGTATAAAGGAAGTAAATAACACAAATAAATCAATCACAAACACAAAGATTTGTTTCGAGGTTCGAGCACCCAGCTCTACGTCCCCGCCTTCACCCAGAAGGATTTAAGAACCACTATAACTTCCACAAAGGATTATAACCACAAGGGAGTACCCAACTCCTCAATCACACTCCTCTAGTCCAGAGGTAGTGGAGCCACAAATACAATGATATCTTAGTGATCAAAAGACCACAAACTCTTTCTTGAAAACTTTTTCCGTACAAAAACCCTAGAGAATAATGTGTAGGATTGAAGCTCAAGTATTATAAGTGAAAAAGAAAATAAAGTTGAAGAGAGTTTTGAATCAAGAACTACAGTAAAAAGAGAGAATTTTGAGCACAAAAACTGAGAGAAAAAACTTCTTTTGAAAGACTTAAACTTGATTTCTTTTTGCAAAGGATTGTTGTAATCACCTCACCCTAATCATCCCTATTTATAGGATAAAGGTAGGAATTAAAAAGTAAACTGTTATAATGAAAAATTAGGAAGATTAGACCGAAATCCAGCCCACAAATTCTTTAGAGAAGAAAATCACGTTTTAAAATGTGTTTAAAAAACTAGCCGTTTAGGCTGAAATTAAGCTCACGGTTGACCGCCCGGTCGATCGGTTTTCAAAAAATATAACCGTTGCCAGCCCACGGTCGACCGCCTGGTCGACCGTAACAAACAGAAACATGGGTGCTTTTAGTCGGCCGAAGCTCGGTCGACCGATATGGGGTCCGGACGACCGCCTGGTCGACCGGGAAACGTGCACATATGCACGCACCCAAACGGTCAGAAGTGCTGTCGACCGCCCGGTCGACTATTCTGACCTGAAACAGAGCCGGTCGACCGTCCGGTCGACCGCAACAGGCCAAAAACAGTTCTTTTGAAAATGATTTTGAAGATTTTGATAATTTCAAATTAATTTTGATCAAGACTTGGTATACTATACAAAATAGAGTTTGTAAGTATTAGAATATGTTTAAAATATTTTGTATATAGGAGAAACATCTTTTAGAAAAAATCATGTGCAAAATCTTGTGTGTGGGGAATATTGAGCTTCAACACTATACACTATTCTTTAACACACTAAAAATTATAAAAACTGAGAAAGGAAGTCTCTGAGTCGCGTTACACCAAGTTAGAGCCTTCTTTTCTATGAAAACGTCCTCTTACGCCATTTGTCTTTTAGCATCATAATTCTTTACAATAGCTTAGAAAGGCCATCATGACTAGTACAACCTGAAACTCATTCTAAACAACTTATTAGTACCAAATAGCTTCTATGTGTTTTGTTATATTCAAAACTTAAACAAATAGAAAGTGTAACCTTTTGGGCCAACATATATACGATGCCTCCACCTGCCAAGTAAGATTTGAATTCTGCGGAGATATATTTGCCTCCATTGTTGGACCTCAAGTACTTCACCTTTCGTCCTTTTTGTTTCTCTATCAAGATTTTCACTCTTTGAATCACTCTTTGAACTTCTGAAATACCTTCGATTTCAAATTCAAGAGGTACACCCAAACTTTCCTGGAGAAATCATCTATGAACGTGACATAGTACAATGTACCCCCAATGGATGTTACTGGCAAATGTCCCCCACACATTCGTGTGTATGAGATCTAGCAAGCCCTTTATTTTATACTGTGATGTAGAGAAAGCTATTCTATGCTGTTTACCCATAATGCAAGTAATATTTGATAGTTGGTAAAACTTCTTTGTTGTGTAAGGCTTGAAGACCTCGCTCGCTCATGTGATCAAGATGCATGTGCCAAAGTCTTGTAGTGTCATCCTTCTCTGTTGCTGTTGTAAGCATCACTAACAATAATGCTCCCGTTCATCTTGTCAGTGTTTTAAATGTCGGATATCAGGGAAATGTCGGATGACGTAATTGGATGTTGAATTTCAGATTTCGGAGATATTTCGGGGCCATTTAGTAAATTTCGGACGTCATGACGGATAACAAATATATATCCTAGATATCTTAAATAATGTAATTTAAAAATTCTTATCAAGATAATACATATACAACTTATGCAAAACTATATAAATATGTTTAAGATATGTATAATTAACTTAAACATTTTGCATATATTCTCTAATCTGTTGTTAAAATTTCTCAATTACTCCAACTTTCAAGACCAATCAACATAATGAGTTTTTTTCAAAATGTCAGCCGACATTTCGGGAAAATGTCGGCCGACATATCGGATTTTTCCTGAAATGTCGGCCGACATTTTTCAAAACCCCATTTCAAATGCGAGTAGGGATGTCGTGGCGGTGAGAGCTTGAAAACGAAATGTCGGCCGACATTTCGAAAATGTCAGACACATTTAAAACACTGCATCTTGTACAAGTTCACCGTTTGCTGTCCTTTGAGAATTGTCATGGAGCCCTTGATAACTTTAACACCTCCTATTTGCACCTAAGAACTTGTACTTTGAGCTTTCAACGCTCCTAACTAGAGACGATTTTTTCCTTAGATCCTGAACATGTTGCACGTTCGTGAGGATTCACACCTGTCCATCAAACATCTTTATGTGGATATTGTTTAGTTGTTGTGGAGCCAAATTATTGCCTTGACGGATTGTCGCCATACACAGTCAACACGATGATCCTGGAGCGATGACGGGGCATTTTGGGTCATGGCATTGAGCGAGTTTGGAGTTTTAGCTTGATGACAAAGACGGGTTGGTAGAGCCTTCCTGTGTGGTGGAGTCTCCAGAGCGGAAGTTCACTCCGAAGCACCTAGTCAGAGGAGCACTCCGTAGCGAACCCGAGGTGCTTAGCGGAATTGGTCCAGTCCAGCCTGGAAGTGGTTCGGTCTAGCCTGAAAGCAGCCGGTCCAGCCCCGAAGCTTCTTTGCCAGCAAAACTTGGGGAACATGTCGATGGTAGTTTAGAGATCTTACAACTTGTAACCCTAGTTTTTCCTATAAAAGGATGCATCGTCATTAGGATTACTAGAAATAAAGCATTAATAGATTATGCTATTGTGAGTGTCATTATACCATTATACAGAGCAACCGAGAGGATTCTCTTCTTCTCCCTTGAATCTCTTTGACAAATAGTGAATTTGTGTGCGGCTTCGTGGTTTCCCGATTTGGGTTTTTCACATAATTTCTGGTGTCTCTGATTGATCTGTAATTTCTTCTCTTTTCTTCTTTCGCGTTATTGTCAATCCCAACAACTGGTATCAGAGCAAGATTCGTAATGGCGGTTGAAGAAAGATTAGAGTTGAAAGATTCAATGGCGCAAACTTCGGGTTCTGGAAGATACAGATCAAAGACTACATGTATAAGAAAAATCTCTATCTTCCTCCTGGAGGAAAGGCCCAAAGGCCGAAGGAGATGTCGACGGTGAGAGGTATATTCTAGATCAGAAAGCCCTAAGGGCGATTCGATTATCCCTGGCATCGACGGTTGCATTCAACGTCTCCAGGGAGAAGACGACCTAAGACTTGATGGCGGCCCTCTCAAAGATGTACGTGAAACCCTCGGTTTCAGACAAGATTTTCTTGATGAAGAAGTTGTTCAATCTGAAGATGATGGACAACGAAAACGTCACTGAGCATTTCAATGATTTCAATACGCTAACAAGCTAGTTGGAATCTATTGAGATCAATTTCAATGATGAAATCAGTGCGCTGATTTTATTGTTCAGTTTACTAGAAACCTGAGATGGTCTTGTGATGGCGGTGAGCAATGCTTGTGGGATAGGAACCTTAAAATTTTATGATGCAGTGAGTGTTCTTCTCAGCGAAGAGGCGCGCAGGAAGTCATCGGGGTCGGCGGAAACATCAGGGAGTGCCCTGAGTGTTGATCGGAGAGGAAGACCGATGAATGGAGAAAAGAAAAAGAATGACAAATCCAAGTCTAAATCAGGAAAGGTAATTTCAAGTCAAAGGGTGCCGGGTGTTAGCGGTGCGGTGAGAAGAGGCATATTGAAAGGGACTGCAAGTTGAAGAAGGATGGAGAAGGCAAAAGTAAAGAGAAGGATTTCGCGTGTGTCACAGAGAGTGATGGATCCGATGCTTTGATTTTCTTCTTGGCTAGTTCCAGTGAATCATGGGTGATTGATTTGGGACCTCCTTTCACGCCACTTCCCGATACATCTTTCAAAATTATGAAAGGTAAACTTGGAAAGGGTATTTGAGAGATGATGAACTCTGTAACATTGTCGGCAAAGGCGATGTGATGGTTAACCTCTCAAATGGCTCGACGCTAAAATTGAGGAACGTTGGATATGTACTAAAGATAAAATCTGATTTCTGTCGGTCAACTTGCAGATGGAGAGATGAAGACCATCTTCTACGGTGATGTATGCAAGATCACGAAGGGTGCCATGGTGATGACACACAGTAAGAAAGAAGGTACCCTTTACATGACGTCAGGTTCCAGAGCATTAATTTCAGTTTCTTCATCGGAGTTGGATGCCGTAGTATGACAGCGAAGACTTGGACATATGAGTGAGAAGGGATGAAGCTTATGCTCTTCAAGGATAAGCTGCCTGAGATGAAATCTATCGACTTAGATTTCTGTGGAGATTGCGTCTACAAGAAGCAGATGAGAGTCAGTTTCTCAAAGGTGTGAGAAAGACTCCGAAGATAGAAAGGTTGGAGTTAGTTCAATCGACGTATGGGGCAAGACTTCAGTTCCCTCTCTCGGAGGCTTATTGTATTTTGTGACCTTTATTGATAATTCAAGTAGAAAGGTTTGAATTTATTTCTTGAAGCACAAATCAGGTGTGTTCGATGTGTTTAAGAAGTGATTGGCCCAAGTTGAAAATGAATCAGGTCGGAAGTTTAAGTGCTTGAAATCCGACAATGAGGGCGAATACTGCGATGACAGATTTGAGGAGCTCTACGCGAGTTGAGGAATCCGTAGAGTGAAGACGGTTCCGAAAAACCCTCATCAGAATGGGGTGGCGGAGCGCATGAACATGACAATATTGGAGCCTGTCAGGAGCATGCAGATACACACTGATGTTGCCCAAGCAGTTCTGGGCAGATGCAGTCAATACAACAGTGTATCTAATCAACAGAGGACCATCAGTGCCCCTAAACTATGGGATTTCGGAGGAAGCATGGACCGACAAAGAGGTAAACCTGAACCACCTGCGTAGTTTGGCTGTATCTCATATGTCCATGTGGAACTAGATCGCAGGAGCAAGTTGGATTTGAAGTCCAAGAGATGCATCTTCATTGTGTATGGAACAAGCAGTACGACTATCGATTTTGGAATCCAGAAAATTGAAAGATTCTTAGGCATAAGGATATGGTATTCAATAAGAAGATGTATAAGGACTTGCTGACAGAGAAGAACACTTCAAGAAGTATCCCAGAGTGGCACATCGGAGCACTCCGGAATAGCAAAATCCTACAGGTGAAGAAGGTTTGAAGCATTCCAGAAGGGAATGAGAAACACTGAGTAGAGCCTCTGACCCCCCAAAGTTTTGAGACGATCAATCAGGATGACTAGAGCTTTGGAGAGATATTCTCCTTCCTTGCACTATCTGTTGTTAACTGATAGTGGTGAACCCGAGTGTTATGAGGAGGCTTTACACGTGAAAGCTAAAGACAAGTGGGAGCTTGCTATGGATGATAAGCTAGTGTCTTATGAAGAGCCAAACATGGGATTTGGTTGAACTTCCAGGAAGCAAGTGAGCCCTGCATAACAAATGTGTCTACCGGTTGAAGGAAGAGCATGACGACACCGATAGGTACAAGGCGAGGATAGTTGTGAAGGGATTTCAACAGCGAGAATGTATTGATTTTATCGAGATTTTCTTTTCTGTTATGAAGCTAACTACTATTAGATCTTTTATGAGTATTGTGGCAACATCAGACTTGCATATAGAATAGCTGGATGTCAAAACTACATTTCTCTATGGTGATTTAGAGAAGGACATCTTTATCATACAGTCACAAGGTTATATCATACCGGGAAAGGAGCAGTTGATTTGCAAGCTCAAGAAGAGTCTCTATGGCTTGAAACAGGCCCGAGGTAATAGTATCTGAAGTTTAACAGATTAATAGTGAGTAGTGGATTCACAAGACTGCAGGCTAATCACTGTTACTATCCTAAGTGTTTTGAGAATTCCTGCATCATACTACTACTGTATGTAGTGATACGCTTGTTGCCAGATCAAGTATGAAGATATTGTGAATCTCCAGGCCAAGTTGGCGAAGGAATTCTTAATGAAGGACTTGGTCTAGCGAAGAAAATTCTTAGAATGAGGATTAGCAGAGAGAAATAGGCTGTTGAAGATATCACAAGCCGAGTAGGTGGAGAAGGCGCTGAAGAGGTTTAACATGTCAGATGCTAAACCTGTGAACGTCCCGCTCGGAGGTCACTTCAAGCTCTCAAAGGCACAGACTCCGAAGACAGAAGATGAGAAGGCTCTCATTTCAGAGGTGCCATATGCATCATCTGTGGGCATCTTGATGTATGTTATGGTCTATACGAGGCCAGACATTGCTCAAGTAGTGAGAGTTTGTCAGTAGGTACATTAGCAATCTCGTAAAAGAGTATTGGAGAACAGTAAAGTGGATCTTGAGATATCTGAAAGGGAGTTCAGATATGGCATTGTGCTATGGTGGCACGAACATTCGTCTACACGAGTATGTAGACTCCGACTTTGCAGATGATGTAGATGATCAGAAGAGTACCACTTGTTATGTTTTCACTTTGAAAAGTGGAGCAGTGAGCTGGGTGTCGAGGTTGCAAAAGATAGTCACCTTATTTACGACAGAGGTTGAATACGTTGCAGCGATAGAAGCTTGTAAGGAGTTAATATGGATGAAAAATTTATGAAAGAGCTTGGTAAGGAGCAGGTGACTTCGTCACTGCACGGTGATAGCCATAGTGCTATAAATTTTGCCAATAATCTAGTCTGTTATGAGAAAATCAAGCACATTGATGTGCGGTACCACTTCATCCGCATTTTTTTAGAGGACACGTGTTATCACTATGAAGATACACAAGAGTCGGAATCCCGCAGACATGCTGACTAAGGTGGTCACGATAGAGAAGCTGAAGACCTCCTTAGCCTTCATGAGTCTTCTAGGGTGAAGATCCGGAGTTGAGTCGTAACAAATACCACTATGAGTTGAGAGTCGGCAGTTTTCAAGTGGAAAATTGTTAAGTTGTGTAGCCAGATTATTGCCTTGACGAACTATTACCATACGCAGTCAACACGATGATCCCGGAGCGATGACGGAGCTTTTCGGGTCATAGTGTTGGGCGAGTTCGGAGTTTCAGGTTGATGGCCATGACGGAACGATAGAGCCTTCCGGAGTGGTGGAATCTCCGGAGCGGAAGTTCTCTCTGAAACACCTAGTCTGAGAGCACTCCGTAGTAACTGGAGATGCTTAGCGGAAGCAGCCCAGTCCAGTTTGGAAGCGGTCCAACCTGGAAGCGGCCCGGTCAGCCGAAGCGGTCCGGTCCTGAAGCTTCTTTGCCAGCGAAACTTGGGGATTAGATCAAAAACAGTTTAGGGATCTCACAACCTGTAATCCTAACTTTTCCTATAAAAAGGGATACGTCGTCATTAGAGTTAATAGAGATGAAGCATCAATAGATTATGCGATTATGAGAGTGCCATTGCATAGAGCGGCTGTGCGGATTCTCTTCTTCTCCCATGTAATCTCTTTGATAAATAGTGGATTTGTGTGCAGCTCTGTGATTTTTCCCGATTTGAGTTTTTCACGTAATTTCTGGTTTCTTTGATCGATCTGTGGTTCTTTCTCTCTCTCTTCTTCTGCGTTGTCAATCCCAGCATATATTACCAATGCCAACTATTCTGCATACGACGTCGTTCCTCATTAAGACTGAGCCTCCATCGCAGGCTTGTATGCGCTGAACCACTTTCTTTTTTGACACATATGGTATGCGCACCCCGAGTTAAGTAAACAATAATCTGAGTACTTTTCCTTCTTGATTTAGCTATCAGGACATCACATGGATTTTCATCTACTTCTTCAATAACACTAACTTATCTGACTTCCACTAGTACTAGCCCTATTAGTATCCTTTCCTCCTTTCTTCTTCTTCAACATCTCCTTATACTTGAAACAATTTTTCTTGATATGTCATAGTTTCCTGCAATAGTAGCAGGCATCACTGCTAAAAGCGGTTGGATCCTTTTGGGTCCTCTACTCCGTGATCTCTCCCTCTGGCCTTTGACAACCAATCGTGAAACCTCCTCTGTGAAATCCGTCTTTCTTATCAACTCGTTGTTCTGTCTGTTGAATGTTTTCCATTCTCTAGGGTTTCCTTTCCATACATCATGGTGGTAGCCAAGTGTCATAACTCGGTGGAAGAGAAGAGAGTCACAGAAGAGCTTTATTTTCTTCTAGCTTTACCTCCGAAGCCAAATAATCGCTCAAGATCCTATTGAAAGTATTGAAATATTGTAGAATAGGCGTTACCTTCCTTCATCTGAAGGCTATATAACTGTTTCTTCATGAAAAAGTATTTGACAAACTCTTCGTCATGTAAAGGCTCTCCATCTTACACTAAAGTTGAACAGTTGTCTCTTCATTCATGACGTTGTAGAGATCTCATCTGATAGGCATAATATGATCATCACTTTGGCGTGGAAGTCGATGTCGTTTCACTCATCATCCTTCATCTTTGATTGCTGCTTCTCCTTTCTTGTAGGGCTTTGTGAATACCGTTCATCATGAGCAATGCCATCAATCGCATCTTCCACAACAGAAAGTTTGATTCCCGTAGAATTTCTCCACCTCGAACTTAGTCGTGGTCGTTTTGCTAGCCATAACTCTAGTACCAATTGATGTCTCTTATACCAATTGATATGAAAAACAATAAGAGAAAACACCGAGATTCGACAACGAAAAGTGGAAGT
>JAVJIF010033986.1:0-118039 GCA_038442645.1 Agave tequilana
TGTTGTTCCAATCCCATGCGCTTTCTTCATTCACTTGCACATCTCGGCTTACAACCACCTTTTCTTCGATCGGGTCGAATAACTTGAAAGCTTTTGTCTTCTCGTCATACCCGATGAACACGTACTTCTTACTCTTGTCATCTAGCTTGGTTCTTCTTTGATCCGGTACGTGCGCATAGGCCACACTACCGAATACTCTCAAATGTGATACGGTTGGTTTTCGTCCGCTCCAAGCTTCCTGGGGTGTTTGATCTCCCATCTTCGCATGTGGGCACCGATTTTGCACATACACAGCACATTGCACCGCTTCTGCCCAAAATTCTTTTGGCATGTTTTTGCTCTTCAACATCGACCGAACCATATCAAGAATAGTCCGGTTTTTCCTTTCGGCCACACCATTTTGCTGAGGTGAGTATGGTGCAGTCAAGAATCTTCTGATTCCTTGTTCCTCGCAGTAGCTTTTGAAAGCAGTTGACATGTACTCTCCGCCTCTGTCCGATCGTAAGGCCTTGATATAAAGACCAGTTGTCTTCTCTACTTGCATCTTGAATTTCTTGAACACCTCGAGTGCCTCGGACTTTTCTTTCATGAAGTAAACCCAAGTCTTCCTTGTGTTGTCGTCAATAAAGGTGATAAAGTACCTCTTCTCACTGAATGACTTAGGTGTGATCGGGCCACATATATCGGTATGTACCAACTCGAGAGAACTCCTTGCACGATATTCCGCCCTTTTCTGAAAAGTGTTCCTTGTTTGCTTGCCAAGTACACACCCTTCGCAAAATTTCTTGGTGTAGTCCATATCTGGTAACCCGTGGACCATATGCTTCTTTGCTAATTCTGTTAGGCCGCCATAATGTAAGTGTCCGAACCGCAAGTGCCATAACGAGACTTTGTCATCCATGTTGACTTGCAAGCACCTTTCTCGCACACTTCTCAAGTTGAGTTTGAACATCCGATTCTTGGCCATCTCCACTCGTGCAAGTAACCGGCCTCCTTTATCCTTCAAGTGTAACATTCGATCTTTCATGAAGATCGAATATCCCTCTCTAATAGTTGGCCCATGCTAAGGATATTACTTTTCATGTCAGGCACATAGTAGACATCCTCAATTGTCCCTTCTTTGCCATCCTTTTGAGAAAAGCGTATTTTTTCTCGGCCTTTGACTTGAACCTTCGACGCATCTCCAAATGACACGTGCCCATCTTCTATCTCTTGGATCTCCATAAAGAGATGTTTGTGCCCATTCATGTGATTGCTAGCGCCTGTATCGAGATACCAGACCTAGTCGCTATCAGGAATAATGTCTTTATAGGCCATCATGAGAACACCATCGTCTCTTATCTTCTCTTCCGTGACTAGTTTCGCATTTTCTTCTATCTTTTTATCGGAGTAGCACTCTTTTGCGTAGTGTCCATATTTGCCGCATTTGTAGCACTGGACATTTTGACGATTTGACCGGCCGCCTCTACCACGACCGCGTCCTTGACCACGCCAATTTTGTTGGCTCGGCTGGTCCTTTTCTTTCGAGTTGTCTCCGCGTCCGCAGCCTCTACCGTGACCACGACCTCCACGGCCGCGTCCTCGACCACGCCAGTTTTGCTGGGCATACATCGTCTTGTCCTCCTTGATAGTTGCCTTAAATTGTAAGGCCTCTTCGAGCAGATCTTGATTCTTCTTCTTCCGTTGCTCATGCGCCTCGAGAGAACCGGCGAGATCATTATGGTCATCTCCTCCAGATTCTTTGACTCCTCAATTGCGCATACAACATTTTCGAAATTCTCGGTCAATGACCGCAGAATCTTCTCCACGACCCTTGAATCGGTTATGGTTTCTGATATAAAAAATCTACAACAACCTATAGCATTGTTAGCACAAAGAGGATTCTTCGATACATTCGAGGAACTGTATCACTAGAAATTTTTTGCTCTTTCTCCTTGCTCCTCCTTGAGTGCAATTACTTGAAGAACTTTGTTATTCTATAGTGGGTGCCTGAAACATGCCTCTGTCAAGTATGACAAACAAAGCATGGCTCTCCTCTACCTTGCTTTATGGCTTAAATATTCTTTTGGAGGTTTATATATATAAATTCTTTTTCATGTTTCTTGTCATTATAATAATTTAATTTAGTCATAATAGCTTTTAGATTAGTTTGCTTAATACCGGTGAACTAGATAGATTAATTTTAGATTTCCAATCATAATTGCCTATATGTGTACTATGTTGTACAGACATGACAACATTGAAATGGACACGACTGGTGAACACGTGTCAAATACTTAAAAATACACATGACATGTGTGTCCGACACCCGTGTCGGACACATTTCAGACACGATATGGATAGAAGTTTCATGCTGCATAGTATGTGTAAAGTAATATCACATGTCACACACTTATTCATGCTATAATTTAGTGTCTCCAAGAGTCTCTGACGTTTGACATGTTTTTCTGGATCCGACATGACATGCATGTCGATACATGTCAGACATTCACCTTTATTTCTATCATTGTGTTCGATTTGTAAGTAAAGTCTTTGCTCTGTTTTTTCCTTTACTTTTGAGGTTGCCCACGCTGACAAATATGAAAACCAGTGTTCTAAAAAACATTCTATGCGCCCCGATTAAATGTAAATCGGATTAATCGGCCGATTAATCCTATTCGGTGATAGCCCGCTTAATATTACATTAATCGCTCTGATTATGCTCTCGGGCGATTAATCGGGTCCAAACGATTAATCCCCGATTAATGCCCGATTAATCCAATCAATCCCCGATTAATCCGATTAATCCCCGAGTAATCATTTAGGTATTTCATATGTTTTTTATTTGAAAAGCTTCACTTTGTGTGTGTTGGATCGCTAAGTAGTTTATGTTGTAATGTTAATAATTTGATAATGATCTTTTATTAAATAGTAGATGAATTATTATTTATTAAATGGTAGATGAATTATGATATTTTATTATTGTATATTTTGCATAAAGTGATTTATGTTTCATTATTTTTGATTATTTTTCAAATTAACTTATTTAACAATCTTTCTCCATCATTCTTTAAAGTTCGTTGATTGATAAATTGACTAATTTTTTATTTATCTTATTTTGCAAGTAAGTTCTTTGATTTATATTTATGTTGCAAAATTTGAAATCTCGGATTACTAATGTGAAGAGATAAATTCTTTTACTTTTTCTTTTTTACTATTTATTCATATTGTCTTGTTCATCATATCATAGTATATAACTTCACATCTAGATATTGTCTTGTATAATATTTAGGTATTTTCGACAATTCACTGCATATATTCATATGTAGTTGTGTATAAATATAATTAAATACATTAAAATTTTCAAAAATGATTAATCCCCGATTAATTCCCAATTAATCCGATTAATCATTATTCAGTGTTGGACCGTATGAATAATGAAACCGATTTTTAGAACACTGCCTGTCTATGCGGACAAGGCACGCAGATCGTTTAAGAATCCGAAACCCGACCTGTTTTCGCCCCTAAGCCCGACCCTTTTTTTGGTTTAAAAAGTTAGAAATTAGGGTTTTAAACCTCGATTCCTCTTTCGTCTCTCTTCTGTGGCGGCGACCATGAACACTCTCTCTCTCTCCAATGAACTCACACACAGACACAGACACACACACACAAACACACACACAGTTTCCTCTCTCCGACGAACTCTTTCTCCCACGATGACAAAACTCTCTCTTCAACGACGACGAACTCCAAGAAGAACACTAACCTTCATGATCTCGTCGTCATCCGCTCGCCGTCGTTGAAGGCTCTCTCTCTCGATCTCTCTCTGCTCTCTCTCCAGCAGAGAGATCGGGGGAGAGAGATTGGGAGAGCAGAGAGAGATGTCCTCGTGGTCTTGTCATCCTCGTTCTCGTGGTCTCATCGTCGTCGTCGTCGCTATCTCGATCTAGAGATAGATCGAGAGAGAGAAATATATAAAGAGGGGTGAGTGGGTTGGGATTGCGGGCTTGGGCTGAGGAAAAATGTGGGCTGATGAGAAAAGAGAAAATGAGAAAGGAGTGGGCTTGTGGGCTGAGTTTTAAGTATTATAATATTATTATATATTAAAATATTAATAAACATTTAATTCATTTAATCTACGTTTTAATTGTTTAAGCGTTATGCGCTCTCGGACCGCGTGAGTACCACTTTTTAGAACATTGACGAAAACCTATTTATTGTATCGAGTACGCAAATGAAGTGCATACCGTGTCCTATCTGGATTTTGTAGAATTGCCTTGTGAGATTACCAGTTGCCCATGTACTCATGTCTGGATAAAATATTTCACTGAGAATAGCTCTGCTTTAACCAGTAAGGTGGCTGTTGTGAGCTTTCCCTTTAAGGTAGCGTCATGATTATCTAGATTGTATTTTAAGGTGCAACTTATATTTCTTCCTTTTGGATATTCTAGTAACTACCTTTTGTAACCCTACACTGTTGACTCTTTATGTTTTAAGCATTCATGATATAATATTATTAGTGCCCTGAACCCGTCAACTCAAGCTTTTGGGTCAAGTGGAAACATACAGAAAAAAACTAAAAGAGAAAATAGACTAGAAAAGATTTCATTAAGATGAAATTCTGAGGGATAAGTGAATAATGAAAACTGGGGATAAAATGGGGGCATGACTCGACCCTATAAGGGGTATTAGAATATAAATATAATACTCTCAATCCTCACCCCAAATTCAGAGTTTTGATGCAGTCTTAAAGACTTTAGTATGGGATTAGAGCAACTCATGTTCAATTCTTATCGAATGTGTATTAAAAAGTGGATTTAAAAAGAAAATACTATTGCACAAAAAGATTGTTTTGACTAATAATAATGATGCTCGATGATGTGAAAAACAATAAGAGGAAATATTGAGGTTTGATAACGGAAGCGTGGAAGCAATCTATCGTAGGAAGTAATAAAGCAAATCACCACAAACAAGAAAATCAAATTTAACATCGTTTGGCCAAAGCTAGGCCTAACTCCACGGGAAGAGGGGAGAAATCTTTATTAAAATAAAGAACACAAGAGCTAAAAGAATATCTCTCGTAACTCTCAATGGTGGAATCCTAGATTTCTACCTGACTTGATCGACTTGCTTGAAAGGCCACCCCCAAGAGGTATTTATAGACCCCTTGGATTATCCTAGTCTTTTTCAAACTTTGGCAGCGCTGCCAAAAGATAGAAACCCAAAAGGAAACTCGAAATCAGTCACAATCGAAGTCTAGAACAGATTTGGAAACTAGACCTCCGCTGCACCTTCTCTTCAGGATCGAACCACTCAGGGATCGGATAGGTCCACTCTGAGACTAACTCTGCACGCATGTTGTGCACAACTCCTAAACTCGAACTTAAAAACTCCGAACTCCATACACCGCTCTTAACGATTTTTGTCGACCCACGTAATAACTCTGCATAGGGCGGCGAAATCTTCAAGGCAACAATTTGGGCAGAGTATCTTCTTGGAGTAATCTTCTATCTCTGAAGCTTGGAACTCCACCTTAATCTGAACCCTTCTCTAATGAATTAAGGCACTCAAAACTAACGATCTCTACTTTGACTCACATTCATTAAGTTCCGTTATAGAAATTGGTCTCCGATCTTTCTCCCCCCTCTTGTGACTTCACATGACTCTCTCCCAAGAGCACACTCTCCACTTTACCTTTGAAGAACCTGGATGAAGTTTAGAGTTGCTCTGAACTTCTCCACCGGGATGGTCTTTGTCATCCTGTCTTCCAGATTCTTCTTAGTACTGATTCTCACCAAGTCGATCACTTTGTTATCTATGACCCCATTGCTGTAATTTATGATATCTTCCATCAATGTGCTCCTTTCTCTTGTGATACTTGTGTTTCTTAGCAAGATGAATAGCACTCTGACTGGCGTAATGAATCTAAAGTGAATCTTGTATGATGCCAAATGTCTCGACCAATCCTCTTAACCATAATGCTTCCTCAGATGCCTCAACTGCAGCCATATATTTTGCTTCTGTTATTAAAAAAGCTACCATATCTTGCAATTCCGCTTTTTTAACTAATGACACACTCAGCTACTGTGAATACATAGCTTGTCGTAGATATCTATTGATCAAGATCTCTTGCATAATCTGCATCAACATAGCCTTGTAATACCTTAGGCTTTCCTGTAAACAATCTCTGAAATGCCAAGTCTAATCTCTTAGTCTCTCGGTAGACATTGTAGCACCCACTTCACTGCTTCTCAATATTGCTTGCTTGAATTCGATATGAACTGACTTACTGTACTAACTCCATAAGCTAAGTCAGGTCAAGTGCAAACCATAATATACATGAGTGTCCCACCCCAGTAGCATATGATATTTGAGACATCTCTTTTTCCTCTTTCGGTGATTGCGGACACTGTATGAAGGATAACTTGCAGTGACCTGCCAAAGGACTAGTGACTGGTCTTTCTTCTGTCATGTTGAATCGTCCCAACACCTTTTAGAATATAGTCCTCTTAAGATAGCCAAAGTCTGCCTGAACCTCTGTCTCCAGTGATCTCCATACCTAGGATAATCTTGGCTTTTCCCAAATCCTTCATATCAAATTTCCTTTTTAGCTGGGCTTTAATCTTTGGATATGTGCCTTATTCTTTGCAGCAATCAACATATCATCTATACAACATCAAATATGTCAGATCATCATAATTCTGCTTGAAATAGACACAACTATCATGCTCACATCGGGTGCAACTAGCCTTGATCATGATAGAGTCGAATCATTTGTACTACTATCTGAGAGACTGCTTAAGTGCATAGAGGGATTTTTTGAGAAGACACACCTTATTTTCTTATCCATCCACTCTTCAGGTTGCTTCATGTATATCTTCTCTATCTCACCTTGCATAAACAAGGTTATGACATCTAACTGCTCTAACTCTAGATCAAGCTGAGCTATTTTCACTAACAACATCCAAATAAATGTATGCTTGACTATAGGAGAGAATCTCATTTTAGTCAATACCCTCATTCTAAGTATATCCCTTGGCAACTAACCTTATCTTGTACTGCTCATTGTCTTTCTTGTGAAAGACCCATCTGCAACATATTTCCTTATAGTCCTTTGAAAGATCTACCAACTCTCATGTTTGATTTCTATCCAAAGACTCAAATCTCCTATTTCATGGCTGTAATTCACTTGTCACTGTCATTTGCCTCGATCGTCTCTCTGTAACTGCTAGGATCTCCGGTTTTTGTTACTAATATGAAAGACATGATCATCTTCCCAACCATATCTTGTTGGTGGCACTGAAATTCTGTTTGATCGTCTCAACGGTCTAGGTTTCTGCTAAGTAGCCTCCTGCTCGATTCCGGTTGAATATGAGGAGTCCTCATCTGACGCATCAGGCTTTTAAGGCCATCTGAAAACTCAACCTTTGCTTGAGAATCTGCTGAACTGTCTGGAGCTCCACATTGCGCCTTATCTTTCATCTCTGATCTTTCTTGCAATATTGATTCTTCGATGTTTAAATATTAGATATCGACGATATATCGGTCGGCCAAATTATATAGCGGCTATCGGATACCAGGTGATATATTACGATATGGTACTAAATACTGAACATCAAATGGACGTCATACCGGATGAAGAACATACATGTGATTGTCTACATATATCATATAAAACTACTTAAAGTAAGTTTAGAGTCATAGACTTATAGAGGATACTTATTTTTTGTAGAATCTCCTCAAATGCGTCTGTAGAAGCTCCTCAAATGCGTCATGTGACGATATATCAGATATTTTCATTTTGGATATCGGTCGATATATCGGCCACATGACGATATATTAGCCCATTTCGGTCCAAAATGATATCCGGTAAAATTTTACACTTATCGTATCGTTTTTAATAAAATATCGGTATCTCGGCCGATATAATATTTGAAACAATGATTTTTCGTCAAAAACCACATCTATGCTTGTAAAAGCACTCCTTGTGTCAGGATCTTAAAGTCTAAAACTCTTGACTCCTTTGGTAAGCCTGATGGAAATGCATCTCTTAGACTTGAACTCCAGTTTGTTCTTTTTTTATTATCAACTAAACTGTCGTTGGGCAACCAAAAATTCGTAAGGTTGAATAATTCACACTCTTCTTGTCATATCTTGACTCTTCTCGTCACATCTTCTCTGGGACCTGAAAATCAATAGTCGTAAATGGTAACCTGTTTACTAGGTATCATGCATGACTCACCGCCTCTGCCCAAAATCCTTCTGACATGTCAACCTATAACCTCATATTGTAAGCATACTCTGTAAGTGTCCGATTCATGCCCTCTGCTACTCCATTCTATTTTGGTTGCCCTGGAATACTTAGCTAATGTAAATCACTTAGAGGGGAGGTGAATAGGTGATAATGCTAATCAATACACAAATTTAAAATGTTATGATGCAACGATCACCCGAAATAAGATTAGAAGTCGAATACCCCGTGAAGGGCTCTGAACTACTTGATTCCTCTAGATAAGAGTTTGAGATGCGCAATGCAATCTTGTTGTATGAGTATTGATCGACAATATAGCAATGAATATAAAGCAAGTAAATAACACAAATAAATCAATCACAAACACAAAGATTTGTTTCGAGGTTCGAGCACCCAGCTCTACATCCCCGCCTTCACCCAGAAGGATTTAAGAACCACTATAACTTTCACAAAGGATTACAACCACAAGGGAGTACCCAACTCCTCAATCACACTCCTCTAGTCCAGAGGTAGTGGAGCCACAAGTGATATCTTAGTGATCAAAAGACCACAAACTCTCTCTTGAAAAACTTTTTTCCTTACAAAAACCCTAGAGAATAATGTGTAAGATTGAAGCTCAAGTATTGTAAGTGAAAAGAAAATAAAGTTAAAGAGAGTTTTGAATCAAAAACTACAGTAAAAAGAGAGAATTTTGAGCACAAAAATAGAGAGCAAAAACTTCTTTTGAAAGACTTAAACTTGATTTCTTTTTGCAAAGGATTGTTGTAATCACCTCAACCCTAATCATCCCTATTTATAGGATAAAGGTAGGGATTAAAGAGTAAACTGTTATAATGAAAAATTAGGAAAGATTAGACCCAAATCCAGCCCACAAATTCGTTTAGAGAAGAAAATCACGTTTTAAAACGTGTTTAAAAAACTAGCCGTTTGGGCTGAAATTAAGCTCACGGTCGACCGGCCGGTCGACCGGTTTTCAAAAAATATAACCGTTGCCAGCACACGGTCGACCGCATGGTCGACCGTAACAAACAGAAACATGGGTGCTTTCAGTCGGCCGAAGCTCGGTCGACCGATATGGGGTCCGATCGACCACCCGGTCGACCGGGAAACGTGCACATATGCACGCACCCAAACGGTCAGAAGTGCGGTCGATTGCCCGGTCGATCGTTTTGACCTGAACAGAGCCGGTCGACCATCCGGTTGACCGCAACAGGCCAAAAACAGATCTTTTGAAAATGATTTGAAGATTTTGATAATTTTCAAATTAATTTTGATCAAGACTTGGTATACTATACAAAATAAAGTTTGTAAGTATTAGAATATGTTTAAAAATATTTTGTATATAGGAGAAACATCTTTTAGAAAAATCATGTGCAAAATCTTGTGTGTGGGGAATATTGAGCTTCAACACTATACACTATTCTTTAACACACTAAAAATTATAAAAACTGAGAAAGGAAGTCTCTAAGGCGTGTTACACCAAGCTAGAGCCTTCTCTTCTATGAAAACGTCCTCTTGCGCCATTTGCCTTTTAGCATCATAATTCTTTACAATAGCTTAGAAAGGCCATCATGACTAGTACAAACCTGAAACTCATTCTAAACAACTTATTACCAAATAGCTTCTATGTGTTTTGTTATAATCAAAACTTAAACAAATAGAGAGTGTAACCTTTTGGGGCAACAATCTCCCCTTTTTTGATGATGACAAACATATAGGCTATAACACAAGATATAAAAGGGAGGTAAAAACTCCCCCTCAAATAATGCTATATTAAACAAGTATAAAACAATTTATTATGAGAGAATTTTTTGAAATTTGATTTAAGCATCTAAAACACCATAAAACACATCAATAAACACCATAAAACACCATTAATGAAACAAGTAAAACACCATCAATGAAACAAGTATAAAACACCAGATCATAACACATATTTCTCCCCTTTTTGTCATACATCAAAAAGGGATATATTAGTAAGAAAACTTCCTTATTCAACAACACAAACATTAAGTTCACCACATATAAAAGAAAATCTATTATAGTCAAGTGGTTTAGTGAAAATATCGGCAAGTTGAGAATCGGAAGAAACATAATCAATATCAATATCACCTTTCTCAAAATGATCTCTAAGGAAGTGATATCGAATCTCAATGTGCTTGGTTTTACTATGTTGATTTGCATTCCTAGTCATATGAATAGTACTAGTATTATCACAAAATATTTTTATATGGTCATAATGCAAATCATAATCAAGGAGAGTATGTTTCATCCAAAGGACTTGTGCACAACAAGCCCCCGCCGCAACATACTCCGCCTCGGCGGTTGAGAGGGCTACCGAATTTGGTTTCTTGAAAGACCATGAAACAAGATAATTACCAAGAAATTGACATATTCCACTAGTACTCTTCCTATCCACTCTACAACCCGCATAGTCAGCATCCGAAAAACTCGTCATTGAGAAATATCTGATTTTCGGATACCAAAGACCCATTCCAATAGTGCCCTTAATATAACGAATAATGCCTTTTATCGCAATTAAATGAGATTCTTTGGGACACGATTGGAATCTAGCATAAAGACATTCACTAAACATAATATCCGCCTACTAGCCGTTAAATACAACAAACTACCAATCATTCTTCTATATAATTTTATATCAACACACTTACCTTGGTCGTCCTTATCAAGCTTGGTGGTGGTAGCCATGGGAGTGTTACAAATTTTTGAGTCTTCAAGTCCAAATTTCTTGATGAGTTCCTTGGAATACTTGGCTTGACATATGAATATCCCATCACGCATTTGCTTGATTTGGAGTCTAAGAAAATAGTTCAATTCACCCATTAATGACATCTCAAATTCACGTTGCATGCATTGTTCAAACTTCTTGCAAAGTAACTCATTAGTAGAACCAAAGATTATATCGTCAACATATATTTGAACTATAAGAATGTCACTATCAACATGTTTAGTAAATAGAGTGGTGTCTACTTTACCTTTAACAAAATCATTTGAAAGAAGAAAACTAGAAAGCCTTTTATACCAAGCTCTTGGAGCTTGTTTTAAACCATACAGTGCTTTATCAAGTTTGAAAACAAAATTTGGATGAACATGATCTACAAAACTGGGAGGTTGTTCAACATAAACTTTCTCATCAATAAAACCATTTAAAATGCACTTTTTAAATCCATTTGAAAAAGTTTAAAATTTTTAAAAGATGCATAAGCTAGTGTGATCCGTATGGTTTCAAGCCGTGCTACGGGTGCAAAGGTCTCCTCAAAGTCGATTCTTTCAACTCGAGTGTAACTTTAGGCCACTAACCTAGCCTTATTCCTAATAACATTTCCTGACTCGTCCAACTTGTTCCTAAAAATTCACTTAGTACCAATTATTGGTCTATCATGGGGTCTAAGAACAAGGTGTCAAACTTGGTTGTGCTCAAATTGATTGAGCTCTTCTTGCATAGCTAGCAACCAATATGAGTCACCCTCGGCTTCGAGGATGTTTTTGGGTTCAAAATGAGATATGAATGCAAAATTACCACACAATTCATGGAGTTTTGAGCGAGTAGTTACCCCTTTTAATACATTACCTATGATGAGATCTTTAGGATGATTTGTAGCGTATCTCCAATCTTTAGGAAGTGGTTGAGATTTTTCCACTTCATCCTTTTGAACTTCACCAATGGGATCTTGCTTGTCTTCTTGGATGGGTGAGTTCTTCAAGGATATTTTCTCCATGTCCTCACCTAATGAGTCAATCTCTACAACATTCTCAACAATAGTTTTAGATTCTTCAAATTTAACATGCATAGATTCTTCAATAGTATGAGATGATTTATTGAATACTCTATAAGCTTTGCTAGTAATAGAATATCCAACAAAGATTGCTTCATAAGCCTTAGCATCAAATTTACCCAAATTATCTTTAGTATTCAAAACAAAACACTTGCATCCAAAAACTTTAAAGTATGAAACATTTGGTTTTCTTAAATGATAAATTTCAAAAGAGGTTTTGAAAGTATTTTTGCACAAATAAATACGGTTTGATATGTAGCATGCCGTGTTTACGGTCTCGGCCCATAAGTATTGAGGGAGCCCATATTCACTTATCATAGTCCTAGCCATTTCTTGAAGAGTTCTATTCTTCCTTTCAACTACTCCATTTTGTTTTGGAGTTCTAGGACATGACATTTCATGCTTAATTCCCTTTTCATCACAATAAGTCATGAAGAGTTGGTTAACAAACTCACCAACTCTATCACTTCTTATCCGTAAAATCGAAAATCCTTTTTCTTTTTCAACCCTCTTTCGAAAAATCTTAAAATGCGAAAAAGTTTGATCTTTATGCTCCAAAAAGAAAACCCAAGTGAGACGAGAAAAATCATCAATTAAAACAAAAACATATCTACTTCCATTTAAGCTTTTATTTTTAGTTGGTCCAAAAAGATTCATGTGAATCAATTCTAATGGCCTAGTTGACATGATATCCTTGATTGGTTTGAAAGAAGACTTGGTTTGTTTCCCAAGTTGGCACGCACCACAAATGCGGTCTTTTTCAAACTTCAAATAAGGAATAACCTTCACCAATTCTTTAGAATTAATTCTAGCAAGGTGATCAAAAGATGCATGTCCTAATCTTCTATGTCATAACAATGAAATCTCATCAAAAGCATTCAAGCATTTAGTAGAACAATCCAAATTAAGCATGTCAATAATATAGACATTATTTTCACGAAATCCAGTGAGAATACAATCATTGGTTTTACAATCAAAAATTTTGCAAGAAGATTCATCAAACACAACTTTGAGACCACGATCACATAGTTGACTTATACTAAGCAAGTTATGTTTAAGCCCGTCAATAAGAACAATATTTTTTAATTAAAGGAGATGCACCAATTTTAATGTTACCTATACCGATAATGATGCCCTTGGAGTCATCTCCGAAGGTGACGGTGCCACCTTCAACGTACATTGAGAGGGTTGTGAAATTGTTGATGTCCCATGTCATATGCCTTGAACAACCACTATCAAGGTACCACCGCTCCTTACGTCTTGGAGCCTTGGTTTGTACCTACATCAAATAATTTAAGACTTGATTTTGCTACTCACATTTTCTTGGGTCCTGAAGAGTTAGTGTTTCGAACCCACACAAGATTATTTGTACTATTTATATGATCATAGCAAAATTTAGCTAAATGATCATTCTGGCCACAATAAGTGCATCTATAAATTCTTCATATTTAAAAGCATAATGAGCATGTGGCTTATGAACATATGAATTGTGAGCATGAGTAGTTTTAACATGAGTGACATATGATGTGTTGGCATGATGAGCATGAGTTGTTTTATCATTTTTAGCATGTGGAGTGTGTATATGCTTCTTTGAAAACATTTCTTCTAATTTAGTAGTGTTAAAAGCACATTCTTTTAAAACATTTCCAAAATCATTGATTTTAGTTTTTAACAAGGATTATTCATTTTCATTAATTTTTGGAAATTTAGCTTTGCAAGCAATTCTATAAGTATCAAAATCTCTTTTTGTTGAAATAAGATTAGAAGAAAGTTCATCCTTTTCTTTTGAAGAAATTGCAAGTTTATTTTAAAGCATCTCTATTTCCTTTTTCAATTTTGAACGCTCTACCTTTTTATCATCAAAACTTTCTGAAAGTTGAAAAAAAGCATGTACTAATATTTCTCTACTTATTTCACTTTCATCATCAAGTGGTTGAGTAGTTACCTTGGGTGTGTTTGCCATGAAACAAACATTTGCCGTGTCGACTTCATCTTCGATTCACTTTCCGAATCCCAAGTGGCTTTGTATACCTTCTTTTCAACCGGCTTCTTTTGCTTCAAGGAGGTCATCTTTTTCTTGAAATCTGGACAATCGGCCATGATGTGTCCGGGTTTCCGACGGTTGTAGCATATGATCCTTTTCTCATCCTTCCCTTCCCATCGCTTTCTATAGTTGAACTTATTCTTGCGGTACATTCTCTTTACATTTCTCACAAGGAGAGATAGCTCTTCATCATCTTCTTCATCTTCTTCATCATCATAGTTGGTAGAGGAAGACTTGAAAGTTATGGACTTTTTCTTTGAGGTACCGCTTCTTCTATAGCCTTTTTCTCCATCTCATGAGTCTTTAAATTTCCGATAAGACTTATGAGCTCCATCTCGTCTTTGTCATTCAACTCCTTCAAGGTGGTAGCTTTGATTTTCCATGACGAAGGAAGAGCACGAATCACTTTACGCACCTTTTGGTCGTTGCTTATATCATCACATAGAGAAGAAAGAGCATTGGTAATCTTAGTAAACTTAGTAATCATATCATCAATAGATTCATCTTCTAGCATTCTAAAACTTTCATATTGAGAACGCAAGAGATCTATTTTAGCTCTCTTGACTTGTGATGTTCCCTCATGAGTGACCAATAAGTGTTGCCAAATCTCATAGGCGGATTTGCAATGGATAACCCGTGTTAGATCATCCTCATTCAAAGCTAAAAGTAGGGCATTTTGAGCCTTTGAATCAGTGTTCTAAATATCCCCGATATAACCCCGATATTGCGCCGATATTGCGTTTACAGCACCTAGCCGCAATGATTTGGTACATCCAAACTGATATAGCATTTTTCATCCAAAATCGCCGATAAATAGGCATGAACCCGATATATCGGCCGCAATTTCGGTGATTTTAGACCCGATATAGCGTTTTACACCAAATTTCTAGGTTAGGAATTTGGGTAATTCGAGTGATGTGGCAATGTGGTATTTTTGAAGATTCTACACTTGGGTAGTGATTATGAATTCATAGGCTTAATGCAAATTATCGAGTTAAGTATATCTTAAACATATAAGTGTGATGTTTTATGTAGATTTATATAATTTATGCATATATTGTCTTATTGAGATGTGATTTAAGACAAAAAGATATGTCTGTTACAGTCCGATTTTGACATCCGATTTTTGAAAATATCCCCGATATATCCCCGATATATCCCCATCTCTGATAAATTTTTCCGACCGATGTAGCCGCTGTGGCCGCCATTTAGAATACTGCTTTGAATTAGCATCAAATTCCTTGAAGGTGAGTTCGGACCAAGTGTCCTCACTTTCGGGTCTACTATAAGGCTTGGTCAAGGACTTAGCAACTAGACTACCTAGAGATTGTAGAAAAATAGTCATCCTAACTTTCCATATGGGAAAGTTGAGTCCAAATTTGGGAGGGGTCTTAATGTTATCGGCCATCTTTACTAGTGTATGAATGAAAATATGCAAATAGTGATTAGCAAATTTTAGGATCTCTCTAAGGATATGAAGCCAAAAATTAAAGTCCTAACTCTGATACCAATTGAAATCACCTAGAGGGGGGTGAATAGGTAATAATGCTAATCAATACACAAATTTAAAATGTTATGATGCAACGATCACTCGAAACAAGATTAGAAGCCGAATATCCCGTGAAGGGCTCTGAACTCCTTCCTCGTGATTCCTCTAGATAAGAGTTTGAGGTGCGCAATGCAATCTTGTTGTATGAGTATTGATCGACAATATAGCAATGAGTATAAAGGAAGTAAATAACACAAATAAATCAATCACAAACACAAAGATTTGTTTCGAGGTTCGAGCACCCAGCTCTACGTCCCCGCCTTCACCCAGAAGGATTTAAGAACCACTATAACTTCCACAAAGGATTATAACCACAAGGGAGTACCCAACTCCTCAATCACACTCCTCTAGTCCAGAGGTAGTGGAGCCACAAATACAATGATATCTTAGTGATCAAAAGACCACAAACTCTTTCTTGAAAACTTTTTCCCGTACAAAAACCCTAGAGAATAATGTGTAGGATTGAAGCTCAAGTATTATAAGTGAAAAAGAAAATAAAGTTGAAGAGAGTTTTGAATCAAGAACTACAGTAAAAAGAGAGAATTTTGAGCACAAAAACTGAGAGAAAAAACTTCTTTTGAAAGACTTAAACTTGATTTCTTTTTGCAAAGGATTGTTGTAATCACCTCAACCCTAATCATCCCTATTTATAGGATAAAGGTAGGAATTAAAAAGTAAACTGTTATAATGAAAAATTAGGAAGATTAGACCGAAATCCAGCCCACAAATTCGTTTAGAGAAGAAAATCACGTTTTAAAATGTGTTTAAAAAACTAGCCGTTTAGGCTGAAATTAAGCTCACGGTTGACCGCCCGGTCGATCGGTTTTCAAAAAATATAACCGTTGCCAGCCCACGGTCGACCGCCTGGTCGACCGTAACAAACAGAAACATGGGTGCTTTTAGTCGGCCGAAGCTCGGTCGACCGATATGGGGTCCGGACGACCGCCTGGTCGACCGGGAAACGTGCACATATGCACGCACCCAAACGGTCAGAAGTGCTGTCGACCGCCCGGTCGACTATTCTGACCTGAAACAGAGCCGGTCGACCGTCCGGTCGACCGCAACAGGCCAAAAACAGTTCTTTTGAAAATGATTTTGAAGATTTTGATAATTTCAAATTAATTTTGATCAAGACTTGGTATACTATACAAAATAGAGTTTGTAAGTATTAGAATATGTTTAAAAATATTTTGTATATAGGAGAAACATCTTTTAGAAAAAATCATGTGCAAAATCTTGTGTGTGGGGAATATTGAGCTTCAACACTATACACTATTCTTTAACACACTAAAAATTATAAAAACTGAGAAAGGAAGTCTCTGAGTCGCGTTACACCAAGTTAGAGCCTTCTTTTCTATGAAAACGTCCTCTTACGCCATTTGTCTTTTAGCATCATAATTCTTTACAATAGCTTAGAAAGGCCATCATGACTAGTACAAACCTGAAACTCATTCTAAACAACTTATTAGTACCAAATAGCTTCTATGTGTTTTGTTATATTCAAAACTTAAACAAATAGAAAGTGTAACCTTTTGGGCCAACATAATATACGATGCCTCCACCTGCCAAGTAAGATTTGAATTCTGCGGAGATATATTTGCCTCCATTGTTGGACCTCAAGTACTTCACCTTTCGTCCTTTTTGTTTCTCTATCAAGATTTTCACTCTTTGAATCACTCTTTGAACTTCTGAAATACCTTCGATTTCAAATTCAAGAGGTACACCCAAACTTTCCTGGAGAAATCATCTATGAACGTGACATAGTACAATGTACCCCCAATGGATGTTACTGGCAAATGTCCCCCACACATTCGTGTGTATGAGATCTAGCAAGCCCTTTATTTTATACTGTGATGTAGAGAAAGCTATTCTATGCTGTTTACCCATAATGCAAGTAATATTTGATAGTTGGTAAAACTTCTTTGTTGTGTAAGGCTTGAAGACCTCGCTCGCTCATGTGATCAAGATGCATGTGCCAAAGTCTTGTAGTGTCATCCTTCTCTGTTGCTGTTGTAAGCATCACTAACAATAATGCTCCCGTTCATCTTGTCAGTGTTTTAAATGTCGGATATCAGGGAAATGTCGGATGACGTAATTGGATGTTGAATTTCAGATTTCGGAGATATTTCGGGGCCATTTAGTAAATTTCGGACGTCATGACGGATAACAAATATATATCCTAGATATCTTAAATAATGTAATTTAAAAATTCTTATCAAGATAATACATATACAACTTATGCAAAACTATATAAATATGTTTAAGATATGTATAATTAACTTAAACATTTTGCATATATTCTCTAATCTGTTGTTAAAATTTCTCAATTACTCCAACTTTCAAGACCAATCAACATAATGAGTTTTTTCCAAAATGTCAGCCGACATTTCGGGAAAATGTCGGCCGACATATCGGATTTTTCCTGAAATGTCGGCCGACATTTTTCAAAACCCCATTTCAAATGCGAGTAGGGATGTCGTGGCGGTGAGAGCTTGAAAACGAAATGTCGGCCGACATTTCGAAAATGTCAGACACATTTAAAACACTGCATCTTGTACAAGTTCACCGTTTGCTGTCCTTTGAGAATTGTCATGGAGCCCTTGATAACTTTAACACCTCTATTTGCACCTAAGAACTTGTACCTTTGAGCTTTCAACGCTCCTAACTAGAGACGATTTTTCCTTAGATCCTGAACATGTTGCACGTTCGTGAGGATTCACACCTGTCCATCAAACATCTTTATGTGGATATTGTTTAGTTGTGGAGCCAAATTATTGCCTTGACGGATTGTCGCCATACACAGTCAACACGATGATCCTGGAGCGATGACGGGGCATTTTGGGTCATGGCATTGAGCGAGTTTGGAGTTTTAGCTTGATGACAAAGACGGGTTGGTAGAGCCTTCCTGTGTGGTGGAGTCTCCAGAGCGGAAGTTCACTCCGAAGCACCTAGTCAGAGGAGCACTCCGTAGCGAACCCGAGGTGCTTAGCGGAATTGGTCCAGTCCAGCCTGGAAGTGGTTCGGTCTAGCCTGAAAGCAGCCGGTCCAGCCCCGAAGCTTCTTTGCCAGCAAAACTTGGGGAACATGTCGATGGTAGTTTAGAGATCTTACAACTTGTAACCCTAGTTTTTCCTATAAAAGGGATGCATCGTCATTAGGATTACTAGAAATAAAGCATTAATAGATTATGCTATTGTGAGTGTCATTATACCATTATACAGAGCAACCGAGAGGATTCTCTTCTTCTCCCTTGAATCTCTTTGACAAATAGTGAATTTGTGTGCGGCTTCGTGGTTTCCCGATTTGGGTTTTTCACATAATTTCTGGTGTCTCTGATTGATCTGTAATTTCTTCTCTTTTCTTCTTTCGCGTTATTGTCAATCCCAACAACTGGTATCAGAGCAAGATTCGTAATGGCGGTTGAAGGAAAGATTAGAGTTGAAAGATTCAATGGCGCAAACTTCGGGTTCTGGAAGATACAGATCAAAGACTACATGTATAAGAAAAATCTCTATCTTCCTCCTGGAGGAAAGGCCCAAAGGCCGAAGGAGATGTCGACGGTGAGAGGTATATTCTAGATCAGAAAGCCCTAAGGGCGATTCGATTATCCCTGGCATCGACGGTTGCATTCAACGTCTCCAGGGAGAAGACGACCTAAGACTTGATGGCGGCCCTCTCAAAGATGTACGTGAAACCCTCGGTTTCAGACAAGATTTTCTTGATGAAGAAGTTGTTCAATCTGAAGATGATGGACAACGAAAACGTCACTGAGCATTTCAATGATTTCAATACGCTAACAAGCTAGTTGGAATCTATTGAGATCAATTTCAATGATGAAATCAGTGCGCTGATTTTATTGTTCAGTTTACTAGAAACCTGAGATGGTCTTGTGATGGCGGTGAGCAATGCTTGTGGGATAGGAACCTTAAAATTTTATGATGCAGTGAGTGTTCTTCTCAGCGAAGAGGCGCGCAGGAAGTCATCGGGGTCGGCGGAAACATCAGGGAGTGCCCTGAGTGTTGATCGGAGAGGAAGACCGATGAATGGAGAAAAGAAAAAGAATGACAAATCCAAGTCTAAATCAGGAAAGGTAATTTCAAGTCAAAGGGTGCCGGGTGTTAGCGGTGCGGTGAGAAGAGGCATATTGAAAGGGACTGCAAGTTGAAGAAGGATGGAGAAGGCAAAAGTAAAGAGAAGGATTTCGCGTGTGTCACAGAGAGTGATGGATCCGATGCTTTGATTTTCTTCTTGGCTAGTTCCAGTGAATCATGGGTGATTGATTTGGGACCTCCTTTCACGCCACTTCCCGATACATCTTTCAAAATTATGTGAAAGGTAAACTTGGAAAGGGTATTTGAGAGATGATGAACTCTGTAACATTGTCGGCAAAGGCGATGTGATGGTTAACCTCTCAAATGGCTCGACGCTAAAATTGAGGAACGTTGGATATGTACTAAAGATAAAAAATCTGATTTCTGTCGGTCAACTTGCAGATGGAGAGATGAAGACCATCTTCTACGGTGATGTATGCAAGATCACGAAGGGTGCCATGGTGATGACACACAGTAAGAAAGAAGGTACCCTTTACATGACGTCAGGTTCCAGAGCATTAATTTCAGTTTCTTCATCGGAGTTGGATGCCGTAGTATGACAGCGAAGACTTGGACATATGAGTGAGAAGGGAATGAAGCTTATGCTCTTCAAGGATAAGCTGCCTGAGATGAAATCTATCGACTTAGATTTCTGTGGAGATTGCGTCTACAAGAAGCAGATGAGAGTCAGTTTCTCAAAGGTGTGAGAAAGACTCCGAAGATAGAAAGGTTGGAGTTAGTTCAATCGACGTATGGGGCAAGACTTCAGTTCCCTCTCTCGGAGGCTTATTGTATTTTGTGACCTTTATTGATAATTCAAGTAGAAAGGTTTGAATTTATTTCTTGAAGCACAAATCAGGTGTGTTCGATGTGTTTAAGAAGTGATTGGCCCAAGTTGAAAATGAATCAGGTCGGAAGTTTAAGTGCTTGAAATCCGACAATGAGGGCGAATACTGCGATGACAGATTTGAGGAGCTCTACGCGAGTTGAGGAATCCGTAGAGTGAAGACGGTTCCGAAAAACCCTCATCAGAATGGGGGTGGCGGAGCGCATGAACATGACAATATTGGAGCCTGTCAGGAGCATGCAGATACACACTGGATTGCCCAAGCAGTTCTGGGCAGATGCAGTCAATACAACAGTGTATCTAATCAACAGAGGACCATCAGTGCCCCTAAACTATGGGATTTCGGAGGAAGCATGGACCGACAAAGAGGTAAACCTGAACCACCTGCGTAGTTTGGCTGTATCTCATATGTCCATGTGGAACTAGATCGCAGGAGCAAGTTGGATTTGAAGTCCAAGAGATGCATCTTCATTGTGTATGGAACAAGCAGTACGACTATCGATTTTGGAATCCAGAAAATTGAAAGATTCTTAGGCATAAGGATATGGTATTCAATAAGAAGATGTATAAGGACTTGCTGACAGAGAAGAACACTTCAAGAAAGTATCCCAGAGTGGCACATCGGAGCACTCCGGAATAGCAAAATCCTACAGGTGAAGAAGGTTTGAAGCATTCCAGAAGGGAATGAGAAACACTGAGTAGAGCCTCTGACCCCCCAAAGTGAGTTGAGACGATCAATCAGGATGACTAGAGCTTTGGAGAGATATTCTCCTTCCTTGCACTATCTGTTGTTAACTGATAGTGGTGAACCCGAGTGTTATGAGGAGGCTTTACACGTGAAAGCTAAAGACAAGTGGGAGCTTGCTATGGATGATAAGCTAGTGTCTTATGAAGAGCCAAACATGGGATTTGGTTGAACTTCCAGGAAGCAAGTGAGCCCTGCATAACAAATGTGTCTACCGGTTGAAGGAAGAGCATGACGACACCGATAGGTACAAGGCGAGGATAGTTGTGAAGGGATTTCAACAGCGAGAATGTATTGATTTTATCGAGATTTTCTTTTCTGTTATGAAGCTAACTACTATTAGATCTTTTATGAGTATTGTGGCAACATCAGACTTGCATATAGAATAGCTGGATGTCAAAACTACATTTCTCTATGGTGATTTAGAGAAGGACATCTTTATCATACAGTCACAAGGTTATATCATACCGGGAAAGGAGCAGTTGATTTGCAAGCTCAAGAAGAGTCTCTATGGCTTGAAACAGGCCCGAGGTAATAGTATCTGAAGTTTAACAGATTAATAGTGAGTAGTGGATTCACAAGACTGCAGGCTAATCACTGTTACTATCCTAAGTGGTTTGAGAATTCCTGCATCATACTACTACTGTATGTAGTGATACGCTTGTTGCCAGATCAAGTATGAAGATATTGTGAATCTCCAGGCCAAGTTGGCGAAGGAATTCTTAATGAAGGACTTGGGTCTAGCGAAGAAAATTCTTAGAATGAGGATTAGCAGAGAGAAAATAGGCTGTTGAAGATATCACAAGCCGAGTAGGTGGAGAAGGCGCTGAAGAGGTTTAACATGTCAGATGCTAAACCTGTGAACGTCCCGCTCGGAGGTCACTTCAAGCTCTCAAAGGCACAGACTCCGAAGACAGAAGATGAGAAGGCTCTCATTTCAGAGGTGCCATATGCATCATCTGTGGGCATCTTGATGTATGTTATGGTCTATACGAGGCCAGACATTGCTCAAGTAGTGAGAGTTGTCAGTAGGTACATTAGCAATCTCGTAAAAGAGTATTGGAGAACAGTAAAGTGGATCTTGAGATATCTGAAAGGGAGTTCAGATATGGCATTGTGCTATGGTGGCACGAACATTCGTCTACACGAGTATGTAGACTCCGACTTTGCAGATGATGTAGATGATCAGAAGAGTACCACTTGTTATGTTTTCACTTTGAAAAGTGGAGCAGTGAGCTGGGTGTCGAGGTTGCAAAAGATAGTCACCTTATTTACGACAGAGGTTGAATACGTTGCAGCGATAGAAGCTTGTAAGGAGTTAATATGGATGAAAAATTTTATGAAAGAGCTTGGTAAGGAGCAGGTGACTTCGTCACTGCACGGTGATAGCCATAGTGCTATAAATTTTGCCAATAATCTAGTCTGTTATGAGAAAATCAAGCACATTGATGTGCGGTACCACTTCATCCGCATTTTTTTAGAGGACAACGTGTTATCACTATGAAGATACACAAGAGTCGGAATCCCGCAGACATGCTGACTAAGGTGGTCACGATAGAGAAGCTGAAGACCTCCTTAGCCTTCATGAGTCTTCTAGGGTGAAGATCCGGAGTTGAGTCGTAACAAATACCACTATGAGTTGAGAGTCGGCAGTTTTCAAGTGGAAAATTGTTAAGTTGTGTAGCCAGATTATTGCCTTGACGAACTATTACCATACGCAGTCAACACGATGATCCCGGAGCGATGACGGAGCTTTTCGGGTCATAGTGTTGGGCGAGTTCGGAGTTTCAGGTTGATGGCCATGACGGAACGATAGAGCCTTCCGGAGTGGTGGAATCTCCGGAGCGGAAGTTCTCTCTGAAACACCTAGTCTGAGAGCACTCCGTAGTAAACTGGAGATGCTTAGCGGAAGCAGCCCAGTCCAGTTTGGAAGCGGTCCAACCTGGAAGCGGCCCGGTCAGCCGGAAGCGGTCCGGTCCTGAAGCTTCTTTGCCAGCGAAACTTGGGGATTAGATCAAAAACAGTTTAGGGATCTCACAACCTGTAATCCTAACTTTTCCTATAAAAAGGGATACGTCGTCATTAGAGTTAATAGAGATGAAGCATCAATAGATTATGCGATTATGAGAGTGCCATTGCATAGAGCGGCTGTGCGGATTCTCTTCTTCTCCCATGTAATCTCTTTGATAAATAGTGGATTTGTGTGCAGCTCTGTGATTTTTCCCGATTTGAGTTTTTCACGTAATTTCTGGTTTCTTTGATCGATCTGTGGTTCTTTCTCTTCTCTTCTTCTGCGTTGTCAATCCCAGCATATATTACCAATGCCAACTATTCTGCATACGACGTCGTTCCTCATTAAGACTGAGCCTCCATCGCAAGGCTTGTATGCGCTGAACCACTTTCTTTTTTGACACATATGGTATGCGCACCCCGAGTTAAGTAAACAATAATCTGAGTACTTTTCCTTCTTGATTTAGCTATCAGGACATCACATGGATTTTCATCTACTTCTTCAATAACACTAACTTATCTGACTTCCACTAGTACTAGCCCTATTAGTATCCTTTCCTCCTTTCTTCTTCTTCAACATCTCCTTATACTTGAAACAATTTTTCTTGATATGTCATAGTTTCCTGCAATAGTAGCAGGCATCACTGCTAAAAGCGGTTGGATCCTTTTGGGGTCCTCTACTCCGTGATCTCTCCCTCTGGCCTTTGACAACCAATCGTGAAACCTCCTCTGTGAAATCCGTCTTTCTTATCAACTCGTTGTTCTGTCTGTTGAATGTTTTCCAATTCTAGGGTTTCCTTTCCATACATCATGGTGGTAGCCAAGTGGTCATAACTCGGTGGAAGAGAAGAGAGTCACAGAAGAGCTTTATTTCTTCTAGCTTTACCTCCGAAGCCAAATAAATCGCTCAAGATCCTATTGAAAGTATTGAAATATTGTAGAATAGGCGTTACCTTCCTTCATCTGAAGGCTATATAACTGTTTCTTCATGAAAAGTTTATTTGACAAACTCTTCGTCATGTAAAGGCTCTCCATCTTACACTAAAGTTGAACAGTTGTCTCTTCATTCATGACGTTGTAGAGAATCTCATCTGATAGGCATAATATGATCATCACTTTGGCGTGGAAGTCGATGTCGTTTCACTCATCATCCTTCATCTTTGATTGCTGCTTCTCCTTTCCTTGTAGGGCTTTGTGAATACCGTTCATCATGAGCAATGCCATCAATCGCATCTTCCACAACAGAAAGTTTGACTTCCCGTAGAATTTCTCCACCTCGAACTTAGTCGTGGTCGTTTTGCTAGCCATAACTCTAGTACCAATTGATGTCTCTTATACCAATTGATATGAAAAACAATAAGAGAAAACACCGAGATTCGACAACGAAAAGTGGAAGTGATCTATCGTAACAAGTAATAAAGCAAATCACCACAAATAAGAATACCAAATTTAACGTGGTTCAGCCAAAGCTTGGCCTACGTCCACGGGGAGAAAAGGAGAAATCTTTATTAAAACATAGAAGAACACAAGAGTTAGAAGAATCTCTCACAACTCTCAATGGTGGAATCCTTGATTTCTACTTGTTAGGCTTGCTTTCAAAGGCCACCCAAGGGTATTTATAGACCCTTAGAATTATCCTAGTCCTTCTTAAACTTTAGCAGCAACAACAACAACAACTAGGCCATTTGTCCCAAGTATTTAGGGTAGGCTACGTGAACCAAAAGAGAATTACGCCGCATCGGGCATATGGATCAGCTTTCTCCACTCATTCCTGTCGAGCATATGCCTTCACTAAGACCTTTAGCCTCTATATCTTGTCGGATTACCTCCATCCATATTTTCTTCGGCCTCTATAAACTCCAGCAACACCGTCAAAGGATAGAAATCCAAAAGGAAACTTGAAATCAGAATCACAATCGAAGTCTGAAACAGATTCAGAAACTGGGACCTTCGCTGCACCTTAGCTCCGGGATCAAACGACTCCAGGATCGGATAGGTCCACTTCGAGACTAACTCTGAACGCATGCTGTGCACAACGTTGGAACTCGAACTTAAAACTCCGAACTCCATACCCCGCTCTTAATGACGACCCGCGTAATGACTCTGCGCAGGGCGGCGAAATCATCAAGACAACAATTTGGGCGTGTTAGAATATAAATATAATATCTCTGAAGCTTGGAACTCCACCTTAATCTGAGCTTTTATTCAATGAACTGAGGCACCCAAAACTAACACATGACCTGCAGGGGCGTGTTAGAATATAAATATAATACACTCAACTCTTATCATAACTTCATAGTTTTGATGCAGTGATTTCTCTTTATTTCTTATCTATATAAAGAGAGGCAACCTCGATTTAGGGTTAAGTTGTCTTTTTTTCGACCTTAACGTGGTCTTAGAGCGATCTCTTTTCCGTCACCACTTGTGCCTCCATCATCATCCATCAACTTTCAAACCCTAGATGTCATCTATGAAAATCCTATCCGCTAACTATCTACACCACCTCCTACTTTTCTCTTCATCAAACCCCATCTCTTCTTGTTATCTTTTTTCTTTTAGATCTAATGTGATCTTAATCCAGATCTGCAAAAAAAAAAAAGATGAATAGTTTTACGAGTCTGGAATTCTGTTAATTTGATGGCTGAAATTATTTTGGTCGTATCTTGGTGTACCAAAACCCAAATTTGTTGATTTAGGAATTGTTTTCTATCTTTTTGGGCGATTTGGAGGCATCTAGGACTTTGTTTGGTTTGATTCTACTTAGATTTGGCAGTTTTTATTTTTGAGTTTGAGTATCTCTCAAAATCTCCATTATTATTGAGTTTGAGCATACTTAAAACTCTCACTTTTATTGTGTTTAAGGATCTTTAATTTTTCACTTCTTACTCTGTCTTTGCACAAGTATTCGATTCGACTTAGATTCGATTTGGTTGGCAACTTCAGCATCGACATCTATAATATGACAATGTTGCATCAGATTAACAATTTAATATTTTTGTTTATAAAAGTTGCCTAGGAAGTTTGTTTTCTAGTTTTTATAACAATCTGGCATGTTGGTTATCTATGCTTCAGCTTGAAAGGGAGTAATAGAGTGTGTAAGAGTATTTTCCTAGTTATTTCCTATTTATATAGAGAGAACTCAAATCTAGAGTTAAGCCATCTATTCTCCAAACTTAACAGTCTAATACAACCTTTAAACTTTAAAAAAAGGTTCACAACAAACAACTAATAAGATATCCATTCTTGGAATTTATAGATCTCATGAACACCCACTAGTCATTACTTTCACATGGTAATAATATTATTTTTGTTTAAGGCTATTTGACCATTATTGGATGTCAAATTTAAGATTTTATTTGAATTAATCTTGTATTGTAGCCTCATACGGTAATTAATTGTTTCTATTTAGGCCCCTTCAGACTCTAGTTATAATTCCACTTGGCTTTATTAATCCATGACAACTGCATTATTCCTCCCCCTCTTTGAAAGAGTTCGCGCTCGAGTGCTTAAATCTAAAATACTAAACACGATGCTTAAATTGCTCCTTGCAAAAGAGACATTATTGCTCTAGATAAACTCTTGTTTGAGAAGACCTCCCTCATATCTTAAAAGAACTTTTATCTTGTAGGTTTCTATTACATAAATCATACTATTGAATAAATGAAGCCATTTAAATCAAAGATCATTACGTCGCATGAGATTTCCAATTGATGTTTCTCAAGTTTGATGAGATTATATATAGTTTCAATCCTGATGAGTCAATTAATTGTAATTTAGTTAGAACTCACCAATATCTCTTCCTTTTCATCAAAAGAAAAAAAATTAGCTCTTCCTCGAATTTGGCTGGTTTCTTCCAATTATTGGTTGGTTGTAGATGTTGATACCATTACCAACAATGGTCTATGACACCAACTGTTGTGCGCCCAAGACTCTTATCGTCGTTGCGAAACTGTGATGATATGTAATACTTACAAAAGAAAACTAGTAAAGTAGCAATACTATGATAAAAGAGAAATAATACGAGAATCTCATGTGGTTCGACCAAATCTGACCTATGTTCACGGGGATAAAGCTTGAGAGAGTTTTATTAATAAACTCGGTGCAAGAGATTTAACCTTCCCCTTGATTCTCACAAAAGTATTAACCTTCCCTTGAATCTCTCAAGATTACAAGAGTATTCCTTCTCTCTTTGCATTGTCACCTACCTCTCTATTTGTATTGGCTTCTTATAATTTTCTTATATTACAATATACTAGGTTACAACTTTATAGAGTTTTATAATACAAATCCTATTTGAACTATGAGATAATCTTGGCTCTCGGATGCTTGAAGAACTTGATCAATCCTTATAGGAGTTAATTTTCTTGATTTAGGACAATTCTAGACCTTTCAATCTTTAGAAACACATCCTTTAATGAATAGAATTTGAGTTCTATTCGGAGTCCACCAGAAAGAAAACCTGAACGCACCCGAAAAGGAAATCTGAATCTGATTCTGGGCCTCTGGCTGTCGACAGGTCTGTTGAAAATCTGAGCCATATTTCTTCTCTATTATGTGCGGTTGACAAGCCTGTTGGACGCTACACTGTTTTCTTGATCCGCTTCTTTTTCAACTTCTTTTCCTTCTCCAATTTGATTGAATCTTCTTTGACTATCATCTCCTCTTAAAAATAAGGCAATTTCATAACAATAAGGCAATTTCATAACAATCTCCACATTGACTTACTTTTCAAGCCTTTAGCAAAACACATTGGAAATTTTTAGAATTTTACCTTGATTCTTTTCTTGATTGTAATCGTACCGTGAAGCCTTTATTCTTGCCCCTTCTCCCTGGAGTCTTTGGCTGATTCATTGCCATGCGTTAGGCCACTCCGGCTTTGGCCGCATGCGCTCTTTCTTTTTCCTGCAACACTTTGACCCGTTCACGTCCCATCGCAGTCTTCCTTGAAGTTTCATCTCGCGATGAGTTCCCATCCAAGCTTGTCATTGAAACTCTAGCTTGAACTGAGTTTCCTTTTTTCAGCTTGTATATCCCTCCACACTTCTCTCCTTTCAGGATTATCCTGTCTCGTTGGCTAACTATGATGACTCTGTGTTGCACTTGAATCCGGTATCCTTCTAAGTCGAGCACCCCTATGGGTATTAAATTGTACCGTGCTTTCGGGACATACCAGACGGACTCCAGAGCACGCACCACGCCATCTCTACCTGTAATATTGACTGCCCCAGTGCCTATTACCTCACAAGCCGAACCATCCACCATTTTGACAGTCCCTTCCTCCTCAAGGAGTTGAACATCTCCTTTTGGGAACATACGTGAACCGCACTTTTAGAATCTAATATCCATTTTTTATTTGTAGAAGTGTTTATCTATGGAAGTCCTTAGCACATAGGTATCTGATACGCCCTTGTTACGTCTGCCTCCGCAGTTTGTCCTTTCTTCTTCAATCACTCTTGTCGATACTTGCAACCCTTCTAATGATCTTTGTGACAAAAATGACATGCTTTCGACAAACTTGAACTTTTCTTTTCTTCTTTCCTTCCTATGACCACCAAAGCTGAACCTTTTTGCTCACTTAATTTGGTCTTTTCCTGATCTTGTTTGATAACAGAATTGCCGTGACTTCCTCCAAGATAAGAGTTTCCTTTTCGTAAACCATAATGGTTACGGTATGATTATATGACTCCAGAAGAGAACTGAGAAGTTTTTAACGCATTGTCCTCCTCATTGATCTTCACATCAACAGTCAGTAACTCATTGATGATCTTATTGAAGAAGTTCAGATGCTCCAACACCGCTGTCTCTTCCTTCATGCGGAGCCCATATAGTTGTTTCTTCAAGTACAGCTTGTTAGAGAGGCTCTGTCATATATAACAATCTTGACTATAAACTCATAACTGTTTCTTCATCCATCACGTTGTACATAGCTCGTCTGTGAAACATAATTGGATCGTGCTTGTCGCGTTCAATCTAACTCCTTTCAATCCTCATCTGACATGCTCGTAGGTTTTGCTGACTTCCCCTGCAAGATTTTCTGAGACCCTGTTACACCAAGAATGCCTTCACCCTTTTTTTCATAGATCGAAGTTTCTTTTGCCATTGAATTTCTCGATCTTAAGGTTGCTCGCAGAAATTTCAACCTTCGTCATATCGTCTTATCGTCAATTTTAAGCTCTGATACCAATTGTTGAGAGCACACTAACAATCAGGTTATGACACCAACTGTTCTGCGCCCAAGACCGTGATCGACATTGAGGAACCGTGACAGTATGTAATACTGGCAAAAGAAAACTACTAAAGTAGCAATATCAAGACAAAAAAGAAATAACACGAGGATTTAACGTGGTTCGGCCAAACTTGGCTCGTCCACCGGGAGAGAACTTGAGAGAGTTTTATTAATAAACTTGGTATAAGAGATCTAACATTCCCCTTAATTCTCACAAGAGTATTCACCTTCCCCCTGAGACCCTTAAGATTATAAGAGTATTCCTTCTCTCTTTGCACCGTCATATACCTCTCTCTTTGTATTGGCTTTCGTAATTTTCTTGTGTTACAATATACTATGCAACAATCTTTATTTATAGAGTTTTATAATACAAATCTTATTTGAACTATGAGATAATCTTGGCCGTCGGATGCTTGAAGAACTTGATCAATTCTTATAGAAGTTGATTTACTTGATCTAAAATAATTCTAGACCCTCGCATCCTTCAATGTTTAGAAACACATCCTTCAATGAATGGAATTTGAGTCCTATTCAGAGTCCACCAGAAAGAAAACTTGAACGCGCCTGAAATGAAAATCTGAATCCGATTCTGGCCTGTTGCTGTTGACAGGCGAGCGGCTATTGACAATGTAACGCCCCGATTCCACGGATACGGGGACGTCACTGCGACGTATATACGTAAGTCTGAAGTACCTTCCCGTATATACGCTAAGCATCAGTACAGACAAGAATCAGAGTACGGAAGCAAATGGTGCATTATACATTCCAACACATATATATACAATCACAGAGTTATCACCAGAGGTGATGAATATTACAATAATATAACATCACAGATATGCGCAAATGCGGGAATACAAGAGATATACACATATATGAACGATACAAAAGGGAGTTCACATACAAGTATACAAGGATAGTACAAGTATGAACAGTATAAAAGAGCATGGACAGTATAAGTATAAACAGAAGGGCACTCACGAGAATACTCGAGAGGCACACAGGGGGCCTGGAAGGAAATGGCTCTGAAAGGTAGGCTGGTGATCCACGCTACCGCTGCGCCACTCTGATCACACGCTCCTAGCTCCATGACCTGGACATGTGGATCCAGGGGAGTCAAATGATACTCCCCAGGCGAGTGGTGAAGCAAAACCAAGTGGTGAAGTAGGGTGAGCACAATAATGCATATGACAAATGATATCAAGAAGGAAATACTCAGGAGTCAGATAGGTGAGAGCAGATATGAACAGATATGACAGGATAATCATAAAACAGGGAATCCGAATAAAACCAATCCGAGCTACCAGGTAGTTATAACATAATACTCATAAAACAGGAAATCCGACATAAAGTCCGGGAAAAGCAAATACGGTAAGGCACATCACAGATTCATAGCCGTTTAAGTTGCAGGCTTTGGTATGCGTCCCATTCCACATACCTCTACTTACAACTTAAAGAGCCGGTTATTATGACACTTTATTATTATTACTCGTCTTACCCATATATCTAGGTATGTGTCTCGGTGTACGGCCAACTCACATACATCCATATATAAGCAAGTCGAGGTTGTTATTGGAAACAAGCGGGGGTATCAACGAACTATGTTTACAGTGGGTCCCGTACATACCCGGGACCACGGCCCAGGATTGTTCCGTTGCTAGGTGACGGAACCTGCCGCAAGGCTAACAGGAGGGGCTTATGTATGCCCTATCATACAGGAATAAGGGAGCCAGCTCTCCCCTCGGTCCCCTGGAGGCCCACAGGTCAGACCGGAACATGAGTGCACAATACCTAATGCCACTGTAAACACGAACACATATCGATATCCGCATGTTTCCCCCGACCCAATACAAGTTGGTACATTTTAGGATTCATTAGTTTAATTATCACTTTACGGGAAAAACAGGTACAGGACATGATCAGGAAAATCGGGTGTACATAAATACTATATAGTCAAGTCACTGCATGTAAAGCAGGAATACAAGTCATTGATCATGATACAGGATAATAAAGTAAAGTTCCCGTAAAGGTGATAATCACAAGTCAAGTATATCATGCTGGGTGTAAGGTGATAGCATGATAGGATGGTGATAATTAACAAGCAACCAAGCATATAAGAGATTGATAATAATCAGGTGGCAAGTTATGTCAAGAGATTGATAATAGTCTGGGTAAGTCAGGTCATACCAAGAGGGTCTAGCCAAATAGTAGTATGTCAGGTGGTCAGGTGGTATACACTAGATGGTCAGGTGATATACATGTGTTAAAAGGAAACATGCAACTAGCAAGTCTAAAGTAGTAGTAGGGCAAGTGTAACATAAAAGTAATCCAAAGTCCACGACCACGAAGGGTCGGCCACGCATGGTATAAGCAATAAAAGTCATAGCACATGAAATAAAATACATGAAAGCTAAAGCAAGAACATGCGCATAATCAATGACATAAGAAGTAAGAGGGTAGCGAGTGAGAACACTCGCCTGAGTCACCAATATACCGAAATATCCGAAATCCACGGAAGCTTGGGATGCGCCACAAAACCTGATATAAATATGTAGAGGGAAGAGGAGAGAGAAAGAATTAGAGAGAGAAAGAGAGGTTTAGAGAGAGAAAGTCTAGAGAGAGAAAATGGGATTTTTAGAGAGTAGGTAGAGAGAGAAAGTCTAGAGAGAGAAAGTGGGATTTCTAGAGAGAGAAAGTGAAGAGAGAGAAAGAGGGATTTCTAGAGAGAGAAAATGTAGAGAGAGAAAGGGATATCCTAGAGAGAGAAAATGGGGATTTTTAGAGAGTAGGTAGAGAGAGAAAGTCTAGAGAGAGAAAGTGGGATTTCTAGAGAGAGAAAGTGAAGAGAGAGAAAGAGAGATTTCTAGAGAGAGAAGGAGAGATTTCTAGAGAGAGAAAGAGATGATGAGAGAGAGAGAGAATCAGGAGAGAGAGAGGGTGCGGTTGAGAGAGAGAGAGAGAGAGCTAGAGTGAGAAAGAGAGGAGAGAGAAACAGGAGAGAGAGAGGGATCCAAGAGAGAGAGAGAGGGAGAGTCCAGGAGAGAGAGAGAGAGAGGAGAGAAACAGAGAAGGGGCTTTGCCCCTCTCTGGATCCACGCACAGCACCCCCTGCTGGGGGTGCCCGGCCTGGCCGCCGGCCAAGTGGCGGCGCCGGGCGGCGCCGGCCACCGGAAGAGGAGGGGGCGGCTGCCCCTCAAATGAAACACAGGAGGGGGCTTTGCCCCCCTCCAGCAAGGCAACCAGGGGGGCTGTTGCCCCCCTGCAACACAGAGAGAGAGAGAGAGGGGGTTTGCCCCCCTCTCAGCACAGGGGCCGCCGGCGGCGGTCCTGGCCGCCGGCGCGCCCAACAGAGAAGGAGAGAGGGGAGGCCGCGCCTCCCCTCCACACGAAGTGGCCGCCGGCGGCTGTCCGGGCCGCCGGCGAGCCCAATCAGAGGGAGAGAGGGGAGGCTGCGCCTCCCCTCCACAGACAGGGGCCGCCGGCGGCGGTCCTGGCCGCCGGCGTGCTCAACAGAGAGGGAGAGAGAGGGGAGAAGAGAGGGGGCTCTGCCCCTCCCCTGCACAGCGCACAGGGGGCCCGAGGCCCCCTGGCCGCGCCCAAGGCCGCCGGCGTCGTGCCGGCGGCGGTCAGCTCCGCCACGGCGCCGGAGAGGGAGGAGGGAGGTGGCGGCCTCGCTGGGCTCGCAGAAGAGAGGAAGGAGAAGAGAGAGAGAGAGAAAAAAGAAAAAGAAAAAGGAAAAAGAGAAAGAAAAGAAAAAGGGGGGTTTATTTATTAAGGAATGATTGATGTGATGGGAGTGGTTGAGATGTGATGGGAAGAGGTGATGTGGCAGGTTGACTTTTGGGGGGAAGGGAAAAAGAGAACTGGGGGAAGAGAAACAACAAAAAATAATATTATTAAAATAGGGTAAAAATCCGACTGTTTCGGAATCGTTCCGAAAAATCCTCAAAAATAGAAAATAATATTTTAAGATGCTCGGTGAAATCGGATTCGAGAAATACAATGCAGATTTCAAATTAAAAATCCTGGAATCTTCCGGCGGTACCGGTCGACACCAAAACCGGTGAATTTTCGATAAATTCTGGAAAATCTCAAAAATGAATTTAGATAGAAAATGATATTATAAGATGTATCGTGAAAGCCGTTTTAAGAAATACTTTATAGTTTTAAAACTAAAAATCCCGGAACCAGCTAACTGCCGACTCCGGTGGAATTTCCATAAAATCATAAAATCCCCAGAAAAAGAATGTAGGTAGAAAATATGATTCTAAGTAATAATGTCTAAAGGATCATTTAGAAATTCCAAACCGTTTAAGAATTAAAAATCCAGGAATCGGTCAGCGGCACTGGCCGACACCGGTTTTGAAAATATTCCTTTTAATTCCAGAAAAATCCAGAAAATCACATAAAATCTAGAATATTGGAAAATGATGTTTGAAACAGAAATCGGTCAAATCGGAATAGTGGAATTGTCCAAACCGAGCAATACTCTGGGATTCGGGCCTTCGGTTCAAACCAAGGTTGACTCCGAATCCACGAATCCAAAACCAAGACAAAACAATCATGTAAGGAATTCATAATACAGAATAAATACAGAAAACGAATCGAAAAATACGATCGAAAATCTGAATACGCAACTAAGTACGTATTCCAGGAACGGGGTATTACAATCCACCCACCTTACAAAAAATTGCGTCCTCGCAATTTCGTTAAGGGGCAAATTGAATACAAAGGGAACAAAGGCTGGAATCTATACTAATTAAGATATGAAGCACTATAGGTAGGGCTCTCAAGTCAACTGAACAATAATTATCCTCCGCACTTCTGGCTGTATAAATCTCCGAATAATGCTGAATGATACTGATGATGTCGTGGCTGTGTAATAAATATACTGATGATGTCGTGGCTGTGTAATAATTTTGCTGATGATGTCGTGGCTGTGTAATAAATGAATAAAGAAAACCCTAATACTCCTGAGCATAATAATAAGGAAGACCGATAATTAAGAATCCCAACTGTTGTCTTCTGAAAGATAGCCAGATCAGATTCGATCTGGAGAATACCAAGCTTCATAGAACTTGCCGAGAGATCCCATAATAGCTTCATGCAGAACCAGCCACTACCTTCCTAGTCTAGTCATATCTTAAGATAGTATAAGGCTTCATAAAACCAAAACATAAAACCAAAACGGGAAAGGATAGGAGAGATCAGGAATCCAAGGAAAAGATAGTCAAGGAGGGATTTGAAATCAAAGGAAAGATAGTCAAGAAATAGATAACTCTGCACTTGCAGTTGGAATGTATAACCAAGATTCATGTATTCCAGTTGCAAATCTCTTTACCATTGATTTGCCTTCTGGACGTACTGAGGAAGTCAGAGCCTAAGCTCTGATACCAACCTGTAACGCCCCGATTCCACGGATACGGGGACGTCACTGCGACGTATATACGTAAGTCTGAAGTACCTTCCCGTATATACGCTAAGCATCAGTACAGACAAGAATCAGAGTACGGAAGCAAATGGTGCATTATACATTCCAACACATATATATACAATCACAGAGTTATCACCAGAGGTGATGAATATTACAATAATATAACATCACAGATATGCGCAAATGCGGGAATACAAGAGATATACACATATATGAACGATACAAAAGGGAGTTCACATACAAGTATACAAGGATAGTACAAGTATGAACAGTATAAAAGAGCATGGACAGTATAAGTATAAACAGAAGGGCACTCACGAGAATACTCGAGAGGCACACAGGGGGCCTGGAAGGAAATGGCTCTGAAAGGTAGGCTGGTGATCCACGCTACCGCTGCGCCACTCTGATCACACGCTCCTAGCTCCATGACCTGGACATGTGGATCCAGGGGAGTCAAATGATACTCCCCAGGCGAGTGGTGAAGCAAAACCAAGTGGTGAAGTAGGGTGAGCACAATAATGCATATGACAAATGATATCAAGAAGGAAATACTCAGGAGTCAGATAGGTGAGAGCAGATATGAACAGATATGACAGGATAATCATAAAACAGGGAATCCGAATAAAACCAATCCGAGCTACCAGGTAGTTATAACATAATACTCATAAAACAGGAAATCCGACATAAAGTCCGGGAAAAGCAAATACGGTAAGGCACATCACAGATTCATAGCCGTTTAAGTTGCAGGCTTTGGTATGCGTCCCATTCCACATACCTCTACTTACAACTTAAAGAGCCGGTTATTATGACACTTTATTATTATTACTCGTCTTACCCATATATCTAGGTATGTGTCTCGGTGTACGGCCAACTCACATACATCCATATATAAGCAAGTCGAGGTTGTTATTGGAAACAAGCGGGGGTATCAACGAACTATGTTTACAGTGGGTCCCGTACATACCCGGGACCACGGCCCAGGATTGTTCCGTTGCTAGGTGACGGAACCTGCCGCAAGGCTAACAGGAGGGGCTTATGTATGCCCTATCATACAGGAATAAGGGAGCCAGCTCTCCCCTCGGTCCCCTGGAGGCCCACAGGTCAGACCGGAACATGAGTGCACAATACCTAATGCCACTGTAAACACGAACACATATCGATATCCGCATGTTTCCCCCGACCCAATACAAGTTGGTACATTTTAGGATTCATTAGTTTAATTATCACTTTACGGGAAAAACAGGTACAGGACATGATCAGGAAAATCGGGTGTACATAAATACTATATAGTCAAGTCACTGCATGTAAAGCAGGAATACAAGTCACTGATCATGATACAGGATAATAAAGTAAAGTTCCCGTAAAGGTGATAATCACAAGTCAAGTATATCATGCTGGGTGTAAGGTGATAGCATGATAGGATGGTGATAATTAACAAGCAACCAAGCATATAAGAGATTGATAATAATCAGGTGGCAAGTTATGTCAAGAGATTGATAATAGTCTGGGTAAGTCAGGTCATACCAAGAGGGTCTAGCCAAATAGTAGTATGTCAGGTGGTCAGGTGGTATACACTAGATGGTCAGGTGATATACATGTGTTAAAAGGAAACATGCAACTAGCAAGTCTAAAGTAGTAGTAGGGCAAGTGTAACATAAAAGTAATCCAAAGTCCACGACCACGAAGGGTCGGCCACGCATGGTATAAGCAATAAAAGTCATAGCACATGAAATAAAATACATGAAAGCTAAAGCAAGAACATGCGCATAATCAATGACATAAGAAGTAAGAGGGTAGCGAGTGAGAACACTCGCCTGAGTCACCAATATACCGAAATATCCGAAATCCACGGAAGCTTGGGATGCGCCACAAAACCTGATATAAATATGTAGAGGGAAGAGGAGAGAGAAAGAATTAGAGAGAGAAAGAGAGGTTTAGAGAGAGAAAGTCTAGAGAGAGAAAATGGGATTTTTAGAGAGTAGGTAGAGAGAGAAAGTCTAGAGAGAGAAAGTGGGATTTCTAGAGAGAGAAAGTGAAGAGAGAGAAAGAGGGATTTTTAGAGAGAGAAAATGTAGAGAGAGAAAGGGATATCCTAGAGAGAGAAAATGGGGATTTTTAGAGAGTAGGTAGAGAGAGAAAGTCTAGAGAGAGAAAGTGGGATTTCTAGAGAGAGAAAGTGAAGAGAGAGAAAGAGAGATTTCTAGAGAGAGAAGGAGAGATTTCTAGAGAGAGAAAGAGATGATGAGAGAGAGAGAGAATCAGGAGAGAGAGAGAGGGTGCGGTTGAGAGAGAGAGAGAGAGAGCTAGAGTGAGAAAGAGAGGAGAGAGAAACAGGAGAGAGAGAGGGATCCAAGAGAGAGAGAGAGGGAGAGTCCAGGAGAGAGAGAGGAGAGAAACAGAGAAGGGGCTTTGCCCCTCTCTGGATCCACGCACAGCACCCCCCTGCTGGGGGTGCCCGGCCTGGCCGCCGGCCAAGTGGCGGCGCCGGGCGGCGCCGGCCACCGGAAGAGGAGGGGGCGGCTGCCCCCTCAAATGAAACACAGGAGGGGGCTTTGCCCCCCTCCAGCAAGGCAACCAGGGGGGCTGTTGCCCCCCTGCAACACAGAGAGAGAGAGAGAGGGGGTTTGCCCCCCTCTCAGCACAGGGGCCGCCGGCGGCGGTCCTGGCCGCCGGCGCGCCCAACAGAGAAGGAGAGAGGGGAGGCCGCGCCTCCCCTCCACACGAAGTGGCCGCCGGCGGCTGTCCGGGCCGCCGGCGAGCCCAATCAGAGGGAGAGAGGGGAGGCTGCGCCTCCCCTCCACAGACAGGGGCCGCCGGCGGCGGTCCTGGCCGCCGGCGTGCTCAACAGAGAGGGAGAGAGAGGGGAGAAGAGAGGGGGCTCTGCCCCTCCCCTGCACAGCGCACAGGGGGCCCGAGGCCCCCTGGCCGCGCCCAAGGCCGCCGGCGTCGTGCCGGCGGCGGTCAGCTCCGCCACGGCGCCGGAGAGGGAGGAGGGAGGTGGCGGCCTCGCTGGGCTCGCAGAAGAGAGGAAGGAGAAGAGAGAGAGAAAGAAAAAAAAGAAAAAGAAAAAGGAAAAAGAGAGAAAAGAAAAAGGGGGGTTTATTTATTAAGGAATGATTGATGTGATGGGAGTGGTTGAGATGTGATGGGAAGAGGTGATGTGGCAGGTTGACTTTTGGGGGGAAGGGAAAAAGAGAACTGGGGGAAGAGAAAACAAAAAAAAATATATATTAAAATAGGGTAAAAATCCGACTGTTTCGGAATCGTTCCGAAAAATCCTCAAAAATAGAAAATAATATTTTAAGATGCTCGGTGAAATCGGATTCGAGAAATACAATGCAGATTTCAAATTAAAAATCCTGGAATCTTCCGGCGGTACCGGTCGACACCAAAACCGGTGAATTTTCGATAAATTCTGGAAAATCTCAAAAAATGAATTTAGATAGAAAATGATATTATAAGATGTATCGTGAAAGCCGTTTTAAGAAATACTTTATAGTTTTAAAACTAAAAATCCCGGAACCAGCTAACTGCCGACTCCGGTGGAATTTCCATAAAATCATAAAATCCCCAGAAAAAGAATGTAGGTAGAAAATATGATTCTAAGTAATAATGTCTAAAGGATCATTTAGAAATTCCAAACCGTTTAAGAATTAAAAATCCAGGAATCGGTCAGCGGCACTGGCCGACACCGGTTTTGAAAATATTCCTTTTAATTCCAGAAAAATCCAGAAAATCACATAAAATCTAGAATATTGGAAAATGATGTTTGAAACAGAAATCGGTCAAATCGGAATAGTGGAATTGTCCAAACCGAGCAATACTCTGGGATTCGGGCCTTCGGTTCAAACCAAGGTTGACTCCGAATCCACGAATCCAAAACCAAGACAAAACAATCATGTAAGGAATTCATAATACAGAATAAATACAGAAAACGAATCGAAAAATACGATCGAAAATCTGAATACGCAACTAAGTACGTATTCCAGGAACGGGGTATTACAGACAAGCGTGTCGAAAATCTGAGCCGCGTTTCTTCTCTGTTGTGTGCGGTCGACAGGTCAATTTACCGCCACACTGTTTTCTTGATCTGCTTTTTTTTCAACTTATTTTTCTTCTTCAATTTGATTGGATCTTTTTTGACTATCATCTCTTGAAAACAAGACAATTTCACAACAATAGAGTATAATGAGGAGAAATTCTGTTACTCATCCCTGTATCCTTATGAAGACTTTGATTTGGAGAACTTTCAAAGGTTGAAGATGAGTGACGTTTGATAGGCTTAAGGTCAGAAGGTATTGGATGTTGGAAGAGGACCCGAGCTTAGTTGCGAAGACATCGTCACAATATATGAAGAACCATCACTATGATAAGGTGTACCACTCGAAGCATCTACCTTGAGAAGCCCTTGTAGGATCTCCTCCGTCATTTGTTCGAGGGGACATTGCTTTTCGTAGTTCTTGATCTCTTGAAAGAGGGAAGGGCTGGAAATTGATGTTGCTTATGCTAATCAAAACCTTCAAACCTTTATCACCATTGTCGGAACCCACTGCCATTTATGATGCACGAAAAAGTATTTGGAAAGTTTCAAAAGAAAATAGGAAGTAGAAAAACTTTATGAAGTTGAGCATGTACAAGGATAGTTGGAATGGGAACAAGTTATGGACTCACTCAATCCAAATAAGTGGGGACTCTCTTAATCCATTTTGGTATTCGTTCACTCAATTTGGAAGCAACACCAAATATAGTAGAGAATTTTTCTTCAAAACTGCCCCAGAACGAAGTCTCAATCCGTGAATCCATTTAAATAATAAATCTAACTTTTTACCCACATTATTCTCGCATGGTAATAATGGTATAGTCATTTAAGGTCCTTTGACCATTGTAAGCACATGACAATTTATTTAAACTAAACCCGCTATTAAAGCTCGCATGACTACCATTCAAGCCCCTTCTGACAATAGTGAGCGCATGAGAATTTATTTGAATTCACTTGCCTTTATTTAATCCTTGGCCACTGCATTAGACATGGTACTAGAGCACCATGTTTCAAGTGGTCTTGTGTTCAGACATTAGTATTTATGCCCAGTTAATTATGTTGGAGGTTTTTTCATGTGGCCCAAATAGAGGGAGAGTATTAAGTGTTTAGTTTGCTTGATATAGATTGTTGGTCCATAACCTATAAAGCGTTAAGTTTGTTTTGGGCTAAATGGCACTTGACTCTGATACCTACCTTTTAGATAATGGATGCAGTCATGCAGGAAACAGTTAGGCACCCTGGAAATGGAGCTGATCATTGAAATGTAAAAAGACCCGGAATTGGAACATCAGCACGAGGGAAATGTATAAACAGAAGCCACTGAGAGTTACCTGCAAACTATTCAGAAATGATTTTGTTTTAAATTTTGTAAATTGGTCATCTCCTCAAAGATTGGTGCTCTCAATTTGGAAACTGATCATTGCAATAATATCCTCTGTGGGAATCAGAAATTACTTTCTTCGTATTATTGATCACATTTTCTGGGTACCCTCCTTGTTGTCTTCCTCATGCCCTTTGCCGTGAGGAATCTAATCCATCTTCCCAGCCATTTCAAATGATTTGCATGGGAATGGACTCTGTGGCAATGCAGCTACATAGATATCCTATTTTCAAGACATTCTCAAGGGTTGGGAACCAGCCTGGTGTTGGCCGGGCCTACCCAAGCCTGGTCTAGGGCCCTAAGCACGGAAATTCAAGCCCATACCTGGACGATGAGGTTTGGGCCAACCCCATCAGCCCAGTTAATCTTGTTAGCAGTCTACTCTCATGGTAACTGGTTATTCCTTAATGTTTCTTATTAACTATAGGATATATCACAACTATATTAGATTATTAGCGAACAAAGGAAGTACTGAAGTGTTAGTGCAAGGTGTCCTCTCCTGCTGTCTCCCCTCAATTTTTTGACGATGCAGATGTCAGTAGAGGACTCCTTGTAACTGATGACAGCAGCAATGTTTATCTAGTGAATAGCAAGGTGGAATGAACTGAACGAGGAAGACACAGTAGAAGATCAAGAGGCAGAGTCACCAGCGTCTAGCAGTGGTGCTGGTGCTGGAGCCATATATAGTCTTTAGCCAGTGCTCTCTCTCGCTCTCTCTCTCTCTCTCTCTCTCTCTCTCACACACACACACACACACGTGTTCATCATGCTTCTCTTCTTGCAGGGAAGGGGGATTTATGGACGGGCTAGAGTGAGGAAGGGAATCTGCTTGATCAACTGAATACAAGTGATTTGCAGGGAGGTTGAGTTTTTGAACCCCAAAGCTCCCGAAATGATTTTTTTCCTCGCTAGTCCAATCCATAGCTAGCCCCAACATAGTAATGTATTTTTTAGGGCCCATTGTTGTTGCATGGAATCATAGACTTCCAATTCAACAATGTGGCTAAATCCCTGTTAGTACCCTGTGATTTAGGAATTCCAATGCACTATTTTCTATTAAAAAGTTTCTATTAAAGGTGAAATTGAATGAGTTCCAACTTTTAGGGTTGGGAAGGGAGTGGGCATGTTATTTCTGATGTTGTTGGTAACCATGTTCACGTTTATGATTATACAAAATGACATTCAGGATAAAATTTGATGCACTAACAGAGAGAATTTGAATCCAATAGATAGTTGCAAGAAATAAAACAACATGAATTGAAATTGCAGGTAATGTGATTTTTCTTTTCATGAATTCTACATGGAATTGCAATTTCATGCAACTAACAGAACCTTCAAAAGTGGATTAGCATTCTTAACACCATAAGAACACTAGTTCAAGATCTGATAAATATTCTTAAAGTCCTGTGTAAGTGCAAATGAAATAGAATCTTTAATTCTCAGTCTAGTAGACTTTACTGTTTTTATTTCAGTCATCGCTTTTACAGAGTGATTTTGGAGGTTTTTATTTCTATTATTTCTATTATTTCTATCTGATTGATTTGACCGTTTATTGTAGGGACACAGCTGTTTGATCTGTTTAAGTATATTATTTTAGTTTGTCCGTGGTAAACTTTTTATCTGATGTATGCATGTATTAACCAGTCTATATGATGAATTCTTCAGTTTATAAGTAGTTCTATATCTTCAAATGTTACATGTCTCCAAGCCTCATGATCATGCGAGTTGAGAAATCCTACTCAATCCTGCAGGCAGACACAGATAAAGATGGGCGGCTAACTTTACAGGAAATGATTGAACATCCTTATGTGTTTTATAGTGCTATTTTTAGTGATGATGATGATGAATATGACGACTTTCATGATGAATTTCGTTAATGGCCCCCCAGGTGTGTATGGATTCAACGAGAAAATTATTTCTGTTATGCACATTTCAGACTCTAATTGGTTGTTGTGTACAGGCTGAAGAGCAGTTACAGAACTTCGCCATTCATTTATACTCTGGAAGACTTTAATAGAACAAAGCGGTTGAGAAGTCCGTCAGCCTGGTGTTCTGGTACAAGTCATTTCTAAGTGAGCCATTTCACCTTTTTTCTACTGTAGCTATATTTCTTTAGCCTTAACCTCCATGTTTCCTCCTTGGGTCCTAGAACCATAGATTGTTTTCTTCAGCTCAAAGATATGTTTGTTTGTGTCTACTTGTGTACTTCTGCGAACATAGTGGTCGTCTTGTAGGAAACTGTGAGAAGACAAACAGTTCCCTTGGGGATTGAAAGTTCCAAAATTTATATCTACAGAAAAAGCAATGGGAAAACTCAATTAACAGAAATCTGTGGCTATCTGTAGAAGTTGGACCAAAATACGTATTGTATTTGTGTAGTTATTTTGTATATCTATACATGCCCAATTTTCAGTTTTTGACAGAGCAATGGTCTTTGCAGGGCAAAACTTCATCTAACCGCAAAGGAAGATCAGGAAATCTGTAGGCACAACGCGACATTCATTTTTTCCTTGGTTTTTAGTTATCATTGTATGCATTGTCTCACTTAAGCAGCACCTGAGGCATAGAATGTACAATAGAAGAGATAGCCTGTACCATTTAGATACATTTATTATACCTGTTATCTGCCTGTGAATGGACATTCTTTCATCTCTGCAGTTTGCTGTAGATTTACTGCAAATATTGCTTCTGTTGATATTATGTGGCGTTTACGGCACCAGAGTTCTTGGTTTTTGAATTATGTGATGTTTACATCACCAATTATGGCAAGCATCTTGCCAAGTTCTGAAGATGGCCAACAAAAATTTTCAGGCTCTCTTCCTGAAGAGCTCATTGAGTTTTGGTCTCCTCTGGTCTGATTATATGCTTGAATTACATATAGAAACAAGGGCAAAAGATTTACCTTTTTTTTGTGACCACTTGTAACTCCAAGGATTTTGATGATATGTATTAACTCATAAATTAGTTATTAATGAGTTTGTGTTAGTAGTTTTGTTTTATTATAAAATAAGACAAGCACGAGGAAGATGGATGGAATCAAGTTATAATTGTCAAATCTAGATGGAGGATGGAAGGTCAATTACGCTCCAACAAATCAAATGTCTTCAAAGTTAAATGAAGCTTTACAAGAGCATTATAGGGTGATAAGTCTAATATTTTATATTATTTAATACTTTTATTGAGTGATTTTATGAATTAAATTATATGAGAAAAGCAATAATATAATAATTTTATGATCTATATTCACTAACTATAATTTTGCTTTTTTTTTAAAGATTTATCATACACATTATGAGTTCTTTGAAGCAATTCAGCAATCAGATCAGGACAAAGTATAAATCTTCGCTGCAAGCAGACAAAATTAAAATCAAATCTCAAGTCCTAATCATTCGACAATCAGTACAAACTTGACTGATCTCAAATAACAAAAAGGGGGAATTTTACCAAATAATTTCATGAGATTCGAAGAGATAAATAGATGGTATCAAATCTCAATTAAATTGCAGCCAACTCTAACAAATTCCCAGGCATTAGCAGCTATAAAGGGGTGGAGCTCAACAACAAAAGGGGAGAGTTCGGAGAAGATTGCAGCTCAAATAAGAACAATGACTGCGGTTTCAGAGAAAGAAATGGCTACAGCTTAGAGAGGAGACCAAGTCATGTGATCAGGGCTATTGGCTCCTCTCTCTCTCTCTCTCTCTCTCTCTCTCTCTCTCTCTCTCTCTAAGTTGTAATTTTTAATTATAACTTTTGCAATGGAAGTGAAAATTATGTGTGGCTAAAAAAATTATTCTTGGGCTATGAAGCTTAAATTCTATGATTGTAACTATTAATTGGTCTACGTTTCTTATTTTTAATGTCGGAATAATTGATACCGAGATAGGTTATGTCTAGGACTTGATCCGAGATAGCCTATGCCCAGGATATATAATACATGCATTTTATTTCATTATCATCGAGATAATCTATATCTAATGGTGCTTCTAGCATGACCAGTAGATAGGTTATGCCTAGATGAGTGAGATAACTCTACGCGATTCCACGATTTTAAGACATGGATTTAGGTGGATTATGTCACATCCTGCTTCCCAAGATACACTGTAGCGGGGATGTGACGAGAGTTAGCACACATATACGCGAGGAGAATACCTCGCACGCACACGCGCTAAGCCTCAGTCTATGGAATGAATCACAATATACTAAAATTTTCCAGCATTAATAAACAAGTACAAGAATATTCGTAAAAGAGTTAGCGATTATAATAAATAACAAAATAAAAACAAGACAATACAGATATGTACAACTAATAAAGATGGCAAGTTTACTACTAACATCTCATGAAGCATCAGGTATCATGAAATATCTGAGCTCGAACCTGAGTAAGTAACCTCAGGGTCGTCAGAAAGCGACCGAGTAGTAAATAAAGGAAGGTAATAGTATACTATAATAATATTGCAATTACGATAACGTATAGTATATGATTAAATTACGATAATAAATTATAACTATACTAACAATATATATAGTATTTGAGTGGAAGGATTCGGCCTTAAATTCTTTGGAAGGACACAAGTCTATCTCATATATACACACACACGCACCTCATACACAAGTCTATCTCATAATTCTCAAAAAATGTACCTTAGCCGCCAGCTGAGAGAGACTCTCAGCTTGTGGTGACGTGGAGCAATCTGTGCCACAGAACTGGGTAATCATCATAAAGTTTCTGCTTTTGAAAAATATAATTACTAAAAGATCCTGCATTTAAAAAATGACAGTTTTTTTTGGATTTCGAATTCACAGACAACCTCGGTCTAAGAAAAGCCAGATCAGATCTTGATTTAGAATTCGCAAACGTCATGATCACAGTTTTCATTTATCAGATCTCTCCATCTCAATCAGTTATCTCCCTGTATCAGATCTTTCTCGCCCTCTCATTTTTGATGTAGAGCCCCAATCATAATTCATATCCGTTACACCATCTCGCCGCCGGCCCTGCCCACTTTCTCTCCAACTGAATATGAATCAGGTCTCTTCAAGTGCAACATCATCAACGAACGAAACAAATACAACAAGAGAGAACTTTGGATGCTGAAGAAGAGGTTAATTTTTTTTAAGATTTATGTATTATTTATGTCATTGTTGTTCACAATCCTCACTGAAAAAATTATTATGTTTATATTGAGACTGCGACCTGCATTCGCAATCACAAGATTCATATGAAGAATACGATCTTGGTTGCTGTCATCATCAACAATTTTTAACCTTTCTTTAGTGATAATGTGACCTTAGTCGCACTCCTAAAGTAATTTGAATACTTGTTTATTAATTTTTTTATACGCATATATTATTTTTTTTAGGAATGCGACTAAGCTCGAGTGGTCAATAAAACACTTTTCCAATTGTTATAAATTATGACCTTAATCGCATTCCTCAATTATATTAGGATTGCGACCTGAGTCACAGTCGTTTATTAGATTAATGTTATGTTCTTAGTAACAATCATATTTTTTATTAGTATTGCGAGCTTAGTCACAATCCTCTTTTATTTCTGTACTTTAATCTAATAATTTTTGTATTGTTTGTAAACGAAGTGAACTTATTTTTTTTTATAGGAAATGAATTTGCATGGTGAAATGTCTGGAACCAAAATGAATTCCTAGAATAGTAACAATAAGTATTATAGGTGACTGTTGAGTTTTCGAAGATTGGATAAAAAAGTAATTAAATATTTAATTAAAGCATTTATGGCGGAAGAACCCCAAGACTACTTTTTTTTTCCAGAAATTAAGAAATGAATTACAAATTAACTTTTATTGACTTTTTTCTTTCCAAATATTTAATTTTACTATGTTGCATCACTATACTTTATCCCTATGAATTTTACTATTGGTTAGGAAGGACTGCGACTAAAGTCGAAGTAATAGAGTAGATAGGATTTTAATGACTGCGACTAGGATCGCAGTCGTAATATAGGATTGAAAGTTGTGTTATATGAGAATTGCAATCATGGTTACAATGCTAATCTAGTTTGATAATATCTGAATGTATATGTACTGCGACCTTGATCGTAGTTCTGATGTACAATGAGGACTAAGCATATTGAGTATTAATGCGACCTTAGTCGCAATTCATTAAAATGCTTAGAGTTATAGTACACAATGACTGTCAATATTGTAGTACATGAATATATTTGTTAGCAAATTATTATGTAAATTATACAACATATATATGGGGAATGTAACCATGGTCCCAGTCTTTATAAAACCACTTTTTTTTAAGTTTTTGTGAACACAGTGAATTAAAAAGTATGAAAGATACATACTTATACATGTAATTTTAAAAAAAAAAGAAATTCTATTTATAACATATTATATGGTCAGAAAGAGACCTTACAAACATGAGCATTAAGAGTTCTAAAAAAAAGACAAAAAAAGTGATTAGAAAGAAGAGAAAATACTAGTTCTCGTCATCACTATCATAATTAAAATTGTCTTCCTCTTCCTGTTCGCTTTCCTCTTCTTCTCCCTTGTCGACTTCCTCGCTCTCTTCCTCGCTTTTCTCCTCTTTTGGAGGGTACTTTGCTTCATCCTTAAACTCTCAGAATGGGTCGTCTGCATCAAGTTCTTTCTCCGATCTGTATTAAGAAGAACCTCTAGAGGACATGCTGGAAGAAAGTACGCCTTTAACATCAGAAGACATGCTTTTATCAAGCATTTCTTCGTCAAGTGGCATAGGAATAAGCTTCTAACCATACCCCCAAAAAACTTGATCTTCCTCATGAAGAGTAGGATCAGAAGCAGCATTACTTGATGAAAGAAGATAGTCAAAAGGAGAGAAATCCAAACTGTTATCAAATTCATTACTCTCATAGAGAAAGAGGACCAGTGAGGGAATGAGTGAAGTTGAAATCTGATTGTTCAGAGGAAGAAGATTTGGAAGAAATGATTCAAGAGTAATGCTTGAGAAAATTTAGAAATCAAATTAAAGAAGAAGAGCACAAATTTTTTTAAAAGTCAGATCTTTAATATATATTACTTATAGGCACTACAAAAAGCTGATACTCTGAAATAATGTTTATAGTAATAATAAGTATTGAAGGTGACAGTTGAGTATTCGAAGAAGTGATAAAAAAAATTAAATATTTAATTGAAGCAATATGGTGGAAGAACCACCAGAGTACTTTTTTTCAAAAATTTATAATGTGAACCACAAATTAGCTTTTTATAGAATGTTTCTTCTCAGATTTTTAATTTCCGTACAGTACACATATTTTCTTTATCTAGAATAATTTTACTAGTATTTTTTTAAGACGCTCACTGTATCACGATAGATAGGATATTAATGACCGCGGCTAGGTTACAGTCATAATATAATATTTTATAACTTGCATTATACGAGGACTATTATTACGATCACAGTACTAATCTACTTTGTTAGGACTGAGTGTTGTTAGGACTGTGACTTTTGTCACATTTTATAAACCAAAATTTTTTTTGTAATATATGGATGCGATTAAGGATTGCGAATGAGGTCGCAGTGCTTAACAATAGCAAGCCTTTATATACTGTTCTGACACTGCGAACTTGGTCGCATTTCATATGGTTATTGAGAACTAACCATATCTGAGTTCATACTGCGACCATAGTCATAATACATTTAAATTGACATTTCTGAGTAAAATTTGACTGTCAGTTTTGTCTCAGTTATAATAATATCTGATTTATAATTAACTACCGCATTGATTACAGTTTTTATTACTAGTAAAAAAAAGTCATACAAGATTGCGACCAAGGTTACTATATTCTAAACAGCTTATTTTTCAAAGAATGAGAGTTTAGTCGCATTTAAACAAAAAAGTTATACAAGACTGCGATCAAGGTCGCAATATTCTAAATAGCTTAATTTTGAAAGACTACGATTTTGGTCGCAGTATTCTTAAAACAAACAAATTAAAAAACTCAAAGTCGCAGTTTACAGCTTAAAATATTTTTAAATAACTTATTTTAAAAATTATTAATTTCAAAGATTGTGACTTTGAGTTGAAGTCTTCTATAAAGAAACAAAGTTAAAAAACTCAAAGTCGCAGTCTAAAGTTTGAAATTTTTTAAAAATCCTTATTTATTCCAAAATATATTTTTTTAATACTACGACTTTGATCTTATTCGTTATAAAAGAATTTTTTTTGCTCGGTGATTTTTCAACGAAATTTTTTTTGAAAATCATAATTTTTTTGCTCAGCAAATATTTGTGTAGGATGAGTTTTACTAGGTTAAAAGTAAAACTGAGGGTATTTTGGTCAATTGGTACAGTAAAATGATTGATGGCTCTTTTAGCGAGATTTTTAGCTTCGTTACCGCCTACACTCTGGACTACGCCATGTCGCCGCCGGCTGAGAGACTCTCTCAGCTGGCGGCTGAGGTACAGAAATCCCTATATATATTACAAGTATTATATCTCCACTGTAACATTTTTAATACTTAGCATGTTATAGCAGTGTTATCATTACATTATTATATAATACACGATTAAAATAATAATGATGTCAATCAGGAAAAGTTCTATATATATATCAGAGTTTATTATTTCATATTTATTGTTATAAAATTTACAGTAATAGTAATTAACCATAAAAAATGGCATGAACAATAACAATTGTTAATATTAACAATAGCATGAATGGTGACAGTGATTAACAGTAGCATGAGCAGTAACACAGAGTAAACAGACAAAATAATATACAGGTAATAAGTAATGCATTAAAATTATACAATAATAACAATCAGTATTGCCTGATATTTTAATCAATTCTTTTCAGTGTCCTATACTACTGGCAGTCTATCCTGGAGCCTGTACCCTAGCAGAACTTATCCAAACATGGCATACTGATACCATTATCTGAATGAAAGAGCGACTAAATAACAAATAATCCTGATGTCATTATTGTTTGTGCCATTTAATTATGTTAATTGAAACTCAAAGGTCGAGGAGCCCTGGTCGGGTGAATGTACCCCGTGCATACCCGAGATCACAATCTTAAACAGTACAATGGCTGCTGAGACCAAAGCTATCCGATAGGTCAGGAGCAGGAAATAAGAAGCTCAATGAGTTATAAACAGGCAGTAGCCGGCACACGTCCCCCAGAGGGGTGAATATGTAAATCACCTAGAGGGGAGTGAATAGGTGATGGTTATACTAAATGGCAACTAATGCGAAATAAAAATTTAACGTGCTAGCAACCTAGAAAATACCAATCACTACACAAGAAATACTTGCAAATAAGTAAATAATATAAGTGTGCAAGTAAGTAAAGAGAGAGTAGAATGAAGAAAGAAAGAGTAAGCAATCGCAAACACGATGACATGTTCCAATGTTCGAGCCACTCTCTACGTCCCTGCCTTTAACACTATGAAGGATTTTCACTATGACCAATCTTACTAGATCATCAACCGTTACAAGTTCTCATTAGAACTCAATAGACTCACAAGTCCTCTCTCGCGGTGCCACAACCCTAACACGGAGCTCACTAGCTCACTGGAGGCCGCAACCTCTACAACTTCATAATAGAAGAAAATCAGTGATCTTTACTTGATCACAAATAGCTCACAAGCATAATCCTATAACAAAGATGAGGAGGTGAAACTCTTTGGGTTTGTGTAGTGAAAATAGCTTGTAAAGATGTTGTTGGCCCAAAGGCCTATCGCCCTAGTTTTGATGATGATCAACTCATGAAGTTATATTTACTAATGATCTTGTGCTAATTAGTTACAGATTCATGATCAAGATCTTAGTAGGTGCAAAGCTCAACAAAGGTTAAAAGAACAAGATTTGGAGCTTGCATGATGTGATCCAAGGAGTTGTTGGATCAAGCTTGGACCAAGTCAAGAAGATGAGAAGCTTCAAGTGAAGACTTCAAGAAGAAGAAGACTTGGGTCTAGGTATAGAATTGTATTTGTGTTTTTAGTAAAAATGTAAAGGATAGATAGTTGGTGGATTGCTCAAGTTATATCACACACACACACTCTTGATAGAACTCTTAATTTATTTGATTTCATAAAAGATTTTTATTTAGAAAAAGATTTTTATTTTGAGACAAAATATTTGTTGGTTTTTGGTATTTCTATCATGTATATTCTTTAACCAAAACCAAGTTGTATACTAGATTTCAAAAACATAGATATTTAATATTGATTGTGTAGTGGATCATATCCATACACACTATGCTTTTAAATGAACTCAAATATCTTGTTTTTGTTTTTGATAAAGGTTGGAAAAAACATTTCATGGAAAATTAGGTTTTTATCAAAAGATTCTTTACCAAGTATTTTACCTTGATAGTAGTATGACACATGCTCATACTCTATGATCTTTCAAGACCAAAACATTTTATCCAAGACCCAAAACCAATTCCTTAATTTTCCAGGTCCTGGAAGTTCTGATTTTTCAGAATTTCTCAGTGACCGGTCGACCGGCAGTCGACCGGCACTCGACCGACATGCACAATTTTTTTGTGCATGTGCGTATCAGTCGACCGGAGTCGACCGATACTCGACCGACCCAAACCTGTTGCTCTCTGGAAATTGCCAGTCGACCGGACCGGTCGACCGACAGTTCATTCCAGAAGAGCGGTCGACTCACCAGTCGACCGGTGGCTGCAACGGTCAGAAAAATGACCGTTTGGCCGGTCGACGGCAGTCGACCGCCAGCTCTGACAGAACCCCAACGGCTCTATTTTTCTGAAGCCTATAAATTGGGATTTTGTCATCTGTTTTGAGGAGAACATTTAGGAGACTTCTTGAGCTGTTTTTCAGACACTTTTAGAGGAGTTTCTCTACAAGATTTTAGTGCAAATACTTCCAATCAAAAGGAAGAGTTTTTATCAAGAGAGTGTTTAAGTGATTTCTTGTGTTTTCCAACAAAGCTTTCTTCCTTCATTTTCTCACCACACACTTGAGCTTTCCATTGCTAGATATTCTTATAGGTGTGTTGTAGTGAGAGTGCTCTTTAGGTGATCAAGTGTTGTGATCATCAAAGAGATCCTTTCTTTGTATTTGAGGAAACGGGCAAGTGTGCTCGTTGTTGGTGGTTGGAGTTCGGTTGTGAACTCTTGGTGGTAGAGGTACGGCCTCGGCGAGTCGGTGGACTTGCGTGTGTACGGGACTTGGGAGTCCGAGGGTTTGTAGGTGTACGGCACCGAGGAGAGATCCGGTGGGATCTTGCATAGTGAAAATCCTTCGTGTGTCGAAGGCGGGGATGTAGAGCAAGTGTGCTCGAACCTCGAAACAAACCCTTTGTGTTTGCGATTGCTTACTCTTCCCTCTCTCTCTCTTTGTCTCTATTTTATATCTTGCATTCAATTTATTGTGTTCATCCTATATATGCATGATATATACCCTTGTGCTTAATTGATATACATACTTGCTTGGGATTGTTGTTAACACTAGTATTCAACCAAGAGAGCCAACGCGGCACCTCAACCCATTCAAGGGGAATCTAGAGGAGCTTGTCCAGAGCCTCGCAAGGGGAATTCGGCAACACTCTTGAGTTATACATAAGTGTTTAATTAAAAGAAGTTCTATTTGGTCATCTTAGTTTTAATTCCGCATTAATTGTTCAAAAGAGACTTTAGATTAGCCATCACCTATTCACCCCCCCTCTAGGTGATCTTACAATTGGTATCAGAGCTAGTGCTCTTGATAAGGGTCTAACAACCTAAGAGTTAAAGATCCTACATTTGGGCTAATCACAAAATTTGTTGTACACACACACCTCACCATGGACTTTATGTCACCACCCACCTTTGATATTCTTAACATCCACATTTGGAAAGTTAAGATGTCATTATTCCTAAAAGCCCTAGGTTATAATGTATATCTTGCCACTACTAATAATGCTTATTGTATAGATGGTAAGAATTTTGAGGCTAATGCAAAAGCCCTAAATGCTTTGAAGAGTACCCTAAATGATGATTACTTATTTAGGGTTGCTAATATTGATATGGCTTTTATAGTTTGGAACACCCTCATCTCCCTTGGCGAAAATGAACAATACCTTGCGGGGAGTGATTCGGATGTTGGAAGCGACACCTCCAACAAGTGCTACATGGTCCAAGGGGATGACCCCCTTGAGGTAAATACCGAATCCGATGATGAGGATGCTAGTATGTCATATGATGAGCTAAATTCTTTATGCCAATTATTGCTTGAAAGATATGACATAATTAAGAAAGAAAATAAAATTGCTTGCATGCATAATGAACATGATTCATGTAGAGATAACATTGCATGCTTAGAAAAGAATAATAAAGATTTGAAAAAGAACATTGATTGCATGCATGTAGAAAATGATTCTTTTAAAAATAAACTTGCATGTTTAGAAAAGGAAAATGAAGACTTGAAAAATGAAAATGTTTCCCTCATGTCTAAATTAAATGATTTGTGTAAAGGGAACACTATTTTGAAGGATAAGATAGCTATGGTAGAAAAACAAAAAGAAAATATTTTTCAAGAAAATATCACTTTGAAAAGAAAATTTGTTGAAAAGGAAAAAGATTTTGTTTCTAAAAAGAAAAAGAAAAATGATTCTTCATCTCATCATGCTTTTCATGCCACATCTAATGAGATTAAAAATATGAAAAATAAGATGAATAATTTGAGTTCAACTTTGAACTCGTGTGCATTTAATCATTCTAAGTTGGAATCCTTGTTTCAAAAGAAACAAGTTCCCATGCTCATGCACATACTCATCATGCTCATGCTTATGGTGCACATCACGATCACAATCACACTCATAAGCCTCATGCTAAGGTGTACATTTGTACACATTGTGGCCGCAAAGGCCATCTAGCAAGATATTGTTTTGATAAGAAACCATATTTATATTTTGCTAAGTATAATAGATTTTGGGTTCCTTATAACAATGCTAACCCCAAAGGACCCAAGAAAATATGGGTACCAAAACCCCCACCCTTTGATTTTGATGTAGGTGAGGGCTCTCACAAAACGTGAGAGGATTGGTGCCTTGGTAGCCAATGCAATGGATATGATGGACACTCTTGTAGATGCATTGCTATCAAGGGAATTATGGTGGAAAAGACCACCATGCTTGGAGCTTTGAAGTTGGTAACAATTTCTTAACTCCTATTTTTATATACATGCTCTTACTTATTTCATATATTCATAGCATGTTCATGTTTTAAGATTTTGTTTGATTTGTGCTTCATGTGGTATTTACATGCTTAGATGTAGAATATATCAAACTTGTATGTATACATATACAAATAGTGAATTACAATTGACTCTTAAATAATTTGAACTTCATGCTCACTTGTATCCACTTTATGCATATGTATAATCTAGTTTTGATGATTCTCTTTTATACATGTTTTTGCCAATTTTTTTTGTGTGATTTACTTCATGTATATGCATGCTTAATTCAAATCTAATAAATATACATGTATACCCGTGAGTCTCTTGCCTTCATGCAAACATTTAATAGACTTTTTTATTTTTGGGATATGTATGCATATTGTTAGATTTGTATAAACCATACATATACCATGAAAATTGTTGATTTTAGTGAAAAATGATTTTTCATGATTTGTTGTTAAAAATTTGACTTATGATCGTTTTGGGCTTCAATGACTAATTTCATGTAGATACTATTTACATAACCTTTGAACACTCTATCTTTAAGAAAATATATATGTTGAGCTTTATGGAATATGAGTGCTTGAACTTTTGTATTTAGTATTATTCATGAAAAACATATGATTTTTTATTTATGAAGGATCTTTAACTAGTTTGTCAAAAATTTATTTAAACTAGTTATCTATTCCTCAAGTATTGCACATGATTCTATTTTTTAAGGATAAATTCTTTTGTGATTTCAAAATTTTGATGCTTCATTGTATTGAATATTAGTTTAGATGTTAGTATTTGTCAACACTTGGATTTATACTTGTACACCTTATGGACCACAAATAAATCTATATATGATTGGGTGAATGCTTATTTGTGCCTATTAGATGTACTAGTATAGCCTTGTTTTGATGATCATTACAATCTTAAACTTATATTCCCATTTAAATTTATGATCATGTGATTTCATTTCATGTATATGTTTATTTTGCCAAAACATTAAGATATACATGGATACCTCTTGAGTCATTTGCCTTTCATGCAAATCTTATATATGGACTCAATTGTGTTAGAGATATGTATGTATGCTTCTTGTATTGTCAAACATACATATATTTTGAAATAATTTTTTTAATTTGTGATGATTTTCATGTCTTCAAAATTTAAAGGAATATTGATTTTTATTGTAATTTTCATGATGCCATGTTTCACATTACATTAGTACACTCACTTTTCTTAAAAAAAAAATTATATGGACTTTATGGATTAGAGTGTCTTAGTGCTTTGTGATTTATGCATATTTCATGAAAAACTTTTTGATTTATTCCTTGATTGAAGGATTCCGTGCTAGTTGTTAAACACTTTCATTTAACTAGTTCGAATTCTTCATGTGGTAGACTATACACTTATGCTTAATTTTCAATTGGTATCATTGGATATTTTCAATTGGTATCAATATGACTTCATGTTGTGTATATTCATATTTTGATTGTATGTATGAATGCCTTCAAACTATATCAATTTCTATTGGTATTATCTTGTCATACATATATGTTATCTATTTGTGCTTATTTTACAAGTGGTATTTCCTTTAAAGCACAAAGTTGTTAATGCTAAGCTTACTTCAAATCTTATTTATCTTCAAGCTTATGCATTGTGTTTCATAATTGGTATCAAAATTCAAAATTTGGTTGTTCTACATTTGGTACCTTAAAAGAAAATATTGTATTTTAAGATATTTCAAAATTTTGTTTTCATAAGAAAAATTCAAAATTTTGGATTTGTATTGTCTATATGCTAGATTCATGTTGAGTGTATTGTGTATTGAGGAGCTTAACATCTCTTCTTTATATGGTACACGTGTGTAGGGGGAGCTTCACATCTCCTCTTATTCATTACATAACGTGTGTTATGTGAATTAGGGCTTCACATCCCTCCTTCATGTAATGCATATGTGTAGGGAAGCTAACTTAGCGTCTTCCTCTTCATGAATATATTTCGCATATAATCTTTTGTAATTGACTTGTTATCCCTCCTTGATTTCTTTATTTTTGACAAAAAGGGGGAGAAAAATTTGTTTGATGTATTCTTCTTTGAACCCTTTGTTGATGATTGACAAAAAGGGGGAGAAGAATTTGTGATTTTATATGCATGACTTCATGATTTCCTTACTTAAGGGGGAGAAAGATTTGTACTTGTGCTTTTACTCATGCATACCATAATAAAAAGTAATAGATATGGAAAAAGATTTTTGTTATTTTAAAAGATTTGTGTTATTTTACATGCATTCATTTGCATACATATTTATGTGCTTTCATTGCCATATTATTTTTGTAATGCATGAGTTAAGGGGGAGCTTCTTTGAAGCTTTACTTTAATCCATGCATATATAATTTCATGAGTTTTGTCATCATCAAAAAGGGGGAGATTGTTGGCCCAAAGGCCTATCGCCCTAGTTTTGATGATGATCAACTCATGAAGTTATATTTACTAATGATCTTGTGCTAATTAGTTACAGATTCATGATCAAGATCTTAGTAGGTGCAAAGCTCAACAAAGGTTAAAAGAACAAGATTTGGAGCTTGCATGATGTGATCCAAGGAGTTGTTGGATCAAGCTTGGACCAAGTCAAGAAGATGAGAAGCTTCAAGTGAAGACTTCAAGAAGAAGAAGACTTGGGTCTAGGTATAGAATTTGTATTTGTGTTTTTAGTAAAAATGTAAAGGATAGATAGTTGGTGGATTGCTCAAGTTATATCACACACACACACTCTTGATAGAACTCTTAATTTATTTGATTTCATAAAAGATTTTTATTTAGAAAAAGATTTTATTTTGAGACAAAATATTTGTTGGTTTTTGGTATTTCTATCATGTATATTCTTTAACCAAAACCAAGTTGTATACTAGATTTCAAAAACATAGATATTTAATATTGATTGTGTAGTGGATCATATCCATACACACTATGCTTTTAAATGAACTCAAATATCTTGTTTTTGTTTTTGATAAAGGTTGGAAAAAAACATTTCATGGAAAATTAGGTTTTATCAAAAGATTCTTTACCAAGTATTTTACCTTGATAGTAGTATGACACATGCTCATACTCTATGATCTTTCAAGACCAAAACATTTTATCCAAGACCCAAAACCAATTCCTTAATTTTCCAGGTCCTGGAAGTTCTGATTTTTCAGAATTTCTCAGTGACCGGTCGACCGGCAGTCGACCGGCACTCGACCGACATGCACAATTTTTTGTGCATGTGCGTATCAGTCGACCGGAGTCGACCGATACTCGACCGACCCAAACCTGTTGCTCTCTGGAAATTGCCAGTCGACCGGACCGGTCGACCGACAGTTCATTCCAGAAGAGCGGTCGACTCACCAGTCGACCGGTGGCTGCAACGGTCAGAAAAATGACCGTTTGGCCGGTCGACCGGCAGTCGACCGCCAGCTCTGACAGAACCCCAACGGCTCTATTTTTCTGAAGCCTATAAATTGGGATTTTGTCATCTGTTTTGAGGAGAACATTTAGGAGACTTCTTGAGCTGTTTTTCAGACACTTTTAGAGGAGTTTCTCTACAAGATTTTAGTGCAAATACTTCCAATCAAAAGGAAGAGTTTTTATCAAGAGAGTGTTTAAGTGATTTCTTGTGTTTTCCAACAAAGCTTTCTTTCCTTCATTTTCTCACCACACACTTGAGCTTTCCATTGCTAGATATTCTTATAGGTGTGTTGTAGTGAGAGTGCTCTTTAGGTGATCAAGTGTTGTGATCATCAAAGAGATCCTTTCTTTGTATTTGAGGAAACGGGCAAGTGTGCTCGTTGTTGGTGGTTGGAGTTCGGTTGTGAACTCTTGGTGGTAGAGGTACGGCCTCGGCGAGTCGGTGGACTTGCGTGTGTACGGGACTTGGGAGTCCGAGGGTTGTAGGTGTACGGCACCGAGGAGAGATCCGGTGGGATCTTGCATAGTGGAAATCCTTCGTGTGTCGAAGGCGGGGATGTAGAGCAAGTGTGCTCGAACCTCGAAACAAACCCTTTGTGTTTGCGATTGCTTACTCTTCCCTCTCTCTCTCTTTGTCTCTATTTTATATCTTGCATTCAATTTATTGTGTTCATCCTATATATGCATGATATATACCCTTGTGCTTAATTGATATACATACTTGCTTGGGATTGTTGTTAACACTAGTATTCAACCAAGAGAGCCAACGCGGCACCTCAACCCATTCAAGGGGAATCTAGAGGAGCTTGTCCAGAGCCTCGCAAGGGGAATTCGGCAACACTCTTGAGTTATACATAAGTGTTTAATTAAAAGAAGTTCTATTTGGTCATCTTAGTTTTAATTCCGCATTAATTGTTCAAAAGAGACCTTTAGATTAGCCATCACCTATTCACCCCCCTCTAGGTGATCTTACAGATGTAGAGGGAAGGCTCAAGCTAAAAACCAAGGATATGAAATTTTGGCTCAAAGAAAATCTTTAAAGAAAAAGCTAAAAACTTGATGTAAACTTGTAAAAATTTGATCTAAACTTTAGAATTCTGTCCTTGGGTTTTCTACAATCCCACTATTTATAGGGAATGAAAACATGAGGAGAAAAACCTAAATAGTCATTGAGAAAAGACCTAGAAAAAGACAAAACAGAATATAGTCGTTGAAAAAAGATCAGAAGGAAATCCTTCTGTCGCTCGACCGGCCGGTCGACCCCAACAGTTAGTTTTCGACCGTTGGGGATAGCGATTGACCGTTTTTCCCAACCAGAGAGCAAGGCTCTCTGTCAGTCGACCCAAACAATCGATCGGATCCAACCGAGAGCAAAGCTCATGCAGTCGGTCGACCGTCCGGTCGACCGAATGCACACAATGCACTTTGGTGCATGTCGGTTGACCGCCTGGTCGACCGACAGAACAAAGCTGCTCTGGCTATGGTCGACCGACTTGAGCTAAAAGCTTATTATTGAAATCTTTTGAAACGAATCTTTTTCTGAAAAAATAAACTTTGATCATTAAACATAAAACAGAGTTCTAGGAACTTGATAGAATCAGTGTGTGATCATGGATCAACACAAAACAAAGTTAAAACTTTATTTGTAAATACACTTTTCTAAATCGAAAGTCGATTTTTCTGAAACTCATTTTTCCAAACTCGATCTCGAAAAAAAGAAAAGAGAAATGTTTTGAACTTTTTATAAAATACTTTAGGAACATGAAAGATGTGTGTGTGTCAATTCTAAAAGCTATTAACCTATATCATCTTGGTTTTAACAAATGACTATAAATCCTATCTAAAAACAAAAAATCAAAAATACAAATCTTGATATAGTCTTCTTGTGCGATCTTGATCCTTGAGCTCGTCTATGTGCTTAGGCTTTGGGACCTACATCTTCTTGGCTTCCAAACGTGTGATGGAGCCGAAATGCAACAAAGAGTTAACCTGAAATTTTGTTAAACAAAATTGTTAAAAACATAACTACATATGTTTTGTTATCATCAAAACTAGAGGTAAAGGCCTTGGGGCAACAATCTCCCCCTTTTTGATGATGACAAAACACATGGAGTTATCACAAATAATTTGGGAAGAGACTTTAAGCGAAGCTCCCCCTAAACGCATGCATATATCAAAATGTGACATATGAGTTAGTTGCATCAATAAAGGCATATGAATAAGATATATCAATCAAACTCTATGCAATCCATCTATCCATATCAAAAATACAGAATTACAAGGTGTATGCATAAGCGGTTTCCTCCAACCAACCAATAACCTCCAACCTCCAAAACAAGCGGTAAAATGGTTGGTTTACAAAGGATACATAAGAATACAAACACACCATATATCACACACAAAAGATATATATAAAAAATCAACCACAAAAAAAGAGATACATAGTGTCAGAAGACAATATTAATATCATAAAAGAAATTTGTCCATACAAAGGTTCATGCCAACCTCAAAATAAGTTCCATATCATAAAATGAGTATTACAATATAAAAAACACATGTCCAAACACCAAATACATGTCCAAATAAAAAAAATACATAAATAAAGACATGAAAGTAAAAACTCCCAGATAACTCCACAGAATCTCTCTCCCCCTTTTTGTCATCAACAAAAAAGGGGTCACTCTTCCTGAAAGTCTGGATCTTCAGGAGGAGTTGGTTCCTCGGAAGGAGCTGGAGGAGGTACCAGGTGTTAAATAGAGGACCAGATGTAGGAAGGGGTTGTGTGTGGCCTCACAAAAGTGGAACAGGCCAAGCGTTCCTACTGTAGGTCTCGTTTACACATGTTTGGAGATATCGAATAGAGGAGCAGATGTATTGCAGGTTATTTTGAACTCTGCGCTCAATCCTTTCAAAGTTTAACATCTTCAGATCATGCTCATGAAGCTGAGCAGAGAGAGCTGTGTATGGGTCAATAGAGGCTGAGGAGGCAGAAAAGGATCCTGGGGCAACAACAGGAATGATATAGGAGGGAGCTGAGGAGCAGGAGCACGCTCTCTAGCATGCATTCTCTTTAGAAGAGTGCTGTTGATATTAACAGACGGTTGATGGACTGTTCAGCAAAACAATCAAATTTCAATTGTTTGAGGAGTCGGGTCATGAACATCCCAAATAGTAAGTACCGAATGGGGATCAGGAGGTGCTCAGAAGCCATGTAATCGATGATGAGCTTGGAAATATTAACTCTAATGCCTTTCGGAAGGCAATAGATCAAGAGAGGAGCAGAATCCCGAGTATGACTATATCTCTTGATTTTGACAAGAGATTATAGAACACTATTTTAGTTAGGACCTGGGCGGGAAGCGTATAATACTTCACCTTCTCGTTTCTAACTAAAGCGGGGTTATCATCATCGTGAAGTAGGAGAGATGCAGTGAGGACAAATTCACCATCAGTATATTCGAAATCATGTATATCAACATTATGATATCTACACCCTCGCAGGAGAGATGTAGAAGATGGACAAATCGATCTAAAAAAATGTTAATGTCCTTGCTTAGAACCCTAGATCTGACAGATTGTTTTGAAAAGTCAGATTAGAGTAAAAATAGTGTACAAGCTCAGGGTAGACGAGTTCCTTAATGGTGACTAGATGTTCAAGAGAATTTATGTTCAAATATTTGCTAGATTCAAATGTTCAAAATCAGCAAGTACAATAGTCCTACCAGATATAACATGATTATTATGGATCACAGAAAAATCTATAAGATGCATTCTGAGAAACAAAAGGGTTTGAAGATGGTTAGGGTTATTTCCCCTTCTCAGATCTAGGCTTCTTAGACATGGTGAAGTTAGGAAGATGATAAACAAGATTTAGACAAGAATTATAGAAAGATTTCTAGAAAAACTTATGAAATAAAGAAAATTTTGAGAGATTAGGGATTATACCTTGAAGAAATCAAATTTTCTCCTTGAAATCAAGAGCCACATCTCTCAACAATCTAGAGTCGCGTCTCTCAACAAATCAGAGTCGTATCTTTCAACAATTTAGAGCCGCGTCCTCTGAGTGAATCAGAGCCGTGTCATTGAAACAATTCATAGCCGCATCCTCTTAACAATTCAGAGTCACGTCTCTTAACAACTCCCCTGCAATTCAGGGTCGCGTCTCATTAACAATTCAGTATTGTCAGAGTCTCTCCTCTATAACTCATAGTCGCGTCCCAGCAAATGGCTAAGGACTGCTGTAGGCTGTCTAAAAATCACAAAGACAAGCCACCAAAACGCAGAGATTCAAGATCAAGGTGCGTTGGCTCAACGCCCGCGTCTCAGCATCAAGGCGCGTTGGCTCAACGCCCGCGTCTCAGCATCAAGGCGCGTCGGCCCGAAGCCCGTGTCTCAGCATCAAGGCGCGTTGGCCCGAAGCCCGCGTCTCAGCATCAAGGCGCGTCGGCCCGAAGCCCGCGTCTCAGCATCAAGGCGCGTCGGCCCGAAGCCCGCGTCTCAGCAACAAGGCGCGTTGGCTCGACACCCGCGTCTCGGTTGCAACTACCCGGATTGCGGGGCCAATCACCGCGCATGTAGCGGGTAGTGGCCCTCATTGTGGAGCATTTTCAGGGGGCACGATCACCCCTAAAAACCATATAAATAGTCCCGTCACTATTGAAGACGGGGACGACAATTATCGGGCAAGGGAGGATTTTGGAGAAGAAAAAAAGGAGATCATCAACAGAGAGAGAGAAAAGACTCTTCAGCGAGCTTACTGAGTACTAGCCGCTCTTCGCCTACCTCCTCTTCTAGAGTTTTGGTAGACGGAGCTGAGTTACTCCCTCTACCTGCCAAGGAGAAGATCCCTCGACGGTCCAGAACGGTCATCTGGTCAACGGAGAACAAGATTCACTCTCCACCGCCACACGAAGAACCCAGCACTAAACAAAAGGGGAATTCAAAATTCAATATTCTCCCTCCCTTGTAACCGGAAGATTTAGCCGGCTGTAATTTTTCATCTGATTTAAGGAAATCTTACTCCGGTGCCCCTTTTCCGCGTCAAACAAGAGATGGCGACTCCGCTGGAGAAAACGTTTGTCACTGACGAACAAGCCGTGGCACAGGATGATCTCCTCCGTAGGGGGAAAATGGTCGAGACACTTGTTGTGGAGTTCGATCAGGCGAAGTATGAAGAGTTTCTCTCTTCTGGCTCCAAGAGCCCAAAGACCCGCGTCTGTCGCAGGGTCTCGGCGGGGAATGGCCCCGAAGCCCGACCTGAAGCTCTCTTGGGCGCCGCTGCTGTTGCCCACTGTGCCCAGCAAAGTTCACGCGTCAACGCCTCTCAGAAGGCCCGCGCGATCCCAAGCACAGTTGCTGTTGCGACCATCTCTGGCGCACAGAAAACCCGCGTCAGCGTCTCTCAGGAGACCCGCGTGGTGAAACTCTCTGATGTTCAACATCAGGATGTTGTTGGTTTCTCTCCACCTCCTCGACGCAACCGGAATGCTGAGCGTCGACACGCAACCGGAATGCTGAGCGTCGACAGAGGAGACGTGCGCGTCAACTGCAAGTTGGAACCGTTGGTTGTCCAACTGAAGCTGGACGCAACGTACAGTCTCGCGCCTTGCCCGCGTCACGTCCAGTACGTGAAATCCGCGTTTGGCGGCCCAAGCGCGCAACTCCTCAAGTTGAGTCCTCTGAAGACCAACTTACCAAACGCCAGAATGAAGCTTCTGCGTCTCGTCAAACGCAGGAAGCACGCACCCAGAGACGAGGCGCCCTGCAGCCCACTCTCTCTCACGCGGCTCAGCCCGGACGCACCAGGCAGCAACGCGATACTCGCGTCTCATCTCAACAGAGACGCCAGACGCGCGTTCCACAGTCACGACGCGGAAACCGCGTCCCTGAAGTCTGCGTCCATTCTGCACAGCACATGGATGCCTCCCGTCTTTGACGTTGTGAGGCTAGTCTCTTTGATCCCTCTTCCATGGATTTGAGGGATTATCTGACAAAGAAAAGAAGTGCCCACCAGGTCACTTCATCCTGCTGCTGCCAACGGCTTATCTCCATGCTTGCGGAGTGCCGTTGCGGGTCGAGTGTGCACCAGCAGTCCTTGGCTGGACAACTGACCTCGATTCCCCCGTCAGCCAAAAGAAGGCGCTCCCATAAAAGGAGAGTCTTCTCTGACATTGAATACCCGGAGCTTACTGCGAACATGACAAGCAGGAGCAAGGGGAAACAACTTGCAGTCAGCTCAGACGAGTCCGAGTCTGACTCTGAACCGGAAGGGGGTATCGACACACTCGCACCCGGACGGGGGCCATTCCCCAATTGACTATAATGCCTTAGCCCACGGCATTAGAGCGAATGATTCCCACTCCGCCGTAGTGGAATCAGGGGCTTCGAACTCTTCCGTCGAGAAGGAGACCTCTGCCTACATGACAGGCACTCCTGAGGAGACGGCAAGACGTATAGAGCAGGTCCAGAAAGCACAAATGGACATGATTATTTCCCAGCAGGCGTCGATTGACTCCCTCAAGCAGGCAATTGCACAACTGCTGGAAGACAGGAGGAAATCTCCTCCTAGGAGGTCAAAGGGCAAAGGGAGAAAGGGAGGAAGCTCATCTTCCGAACCTTCTGAGGAGGCGCGACGATCTACTTCAAATTCGTCCAAATCTTCGTCGCACGACCCAGAAAAGGCTCATACTAAAAGAATGAGTCAACTGGAGCAACGCCTCAAAACCCTTGCCAGCCGCAAAGACCTCCAAGAAGTTGGAGTGGTCCGGCCCTATCCAGCTGAGTGGGATCTAGTCCCGTACCCTCCTAAGTTCAAGGCTCCAACCCTCCAAGCCTTCGATGGGAAGGGGTCCCCTAATCAGCACATCTACTACTTCAAATCCCAAACCGGGAATGTAGTAGATAATGACGCCATCCTGGCGCGACTATTCATCGGCACCCTGAAAGGGTTGGCCTTTGAGTGGTTCATGAAACTCCCGGAAGGTTCTATCAAGAACTGGGGCGATCTGGAGAAGCTGTTCTTAACACGTTTCTTCGAAGATGACTCGGAAGTGACAATGCCCTCCCTTTTAGCTACCAAACAGCGGAGAGGGGAGTCCGTCAAATCTTTCGTGGAAAGATTTCGGAACGTGGCACTCCGGTGTCCAAGCGGTATGACCCAGGCCACCCTGGTGGAAACATGCCGCCACAACCTCCAAACCTCACTCCTTGCTCAAATAGGAGTTGCTGAAAGCCGCACCTGGAAACAATTAGTCCAACAAGGTGAACAGACTGAGGAGATTGTCGCCCGCGTCCGAGCGGAGGAAGGCAAGCCGCGGCCGGAAAGGTCGACAAGGCGTGCACCGGCACCAGACACATCCCTCCAAACAAAGCGGAAGGATAACTTGGCGACGGAGACCAAATCCCCCGCCAAACCTCAAACAGGCAGGGCAAGTGGCTCTTCAAGCCAGCCACGCCCCAGCAAGCAGTATTCCTTCAAGGAGGAACATGTCGATTCGCTCTTCAAGCTACTCAACAAGAGCAATCGGCTGAAACTCCCTGAAGTTAGACGCCCACAGGAAGTCGTCACCGCGAAGAAGCACTTGAAGCATCAACCGGTCCAGAGCTTAAAGACTGGCGATTCCCCTATATCGACTACGTCTTATACGACATCCTGCCTGAAGACACCAAAGAGGCGGCTGCCATTCGAAGGAAAGCCCCCAAATTCTATTATAATGCGATTACGCGAACATTGTATCGTCGGTCGCATGACGGGATCTTACTCGGTGCCTCTCACCAAACGAAGCCCAAGAAGTATTGAAAGAGGCCCACGACGGTATGTGTGGAGCCCATCAACCTGGCCCAAAACTGGCATATCGACTCCAAAGGTTGGGTTACTATTGGCCCAAGATGGTTGCCGACGCCATCGCCTATGCCAAAAGATGTCATGCTTGCCAAATACATGGAGATTTTATCCATCAAGCACCAGGGTACCTCCACTCTACGACCTCTACATGGCCATTCGAAATGTGGGGCATGGACGTGGTTGGTCCTATCAGTCCGCCATCATCAAAAGGACATCGGTTCATTCTGGCGATAACCGATTACTTCTCCAAATGGGCTGAAGCCATCCCTTTGAAGGAGGTCAAGTCGTCGAACGTGATCAAGTTCGTGAAACATCACGTTATTTACCGTTTCGGCGTACCTCGACGAATTGTCCATGACAATGGACCCCAGTTCATCAGCTAGGCTTTCCAGAGATTCTGCGCTAAGTTCAGAATCCAGAGTGTGTCTTCAACGGCATACTACCCTGCCGCCAATGGCCTCGCAGAAGCTTTCAACAAGACTATTGGCAAGCTTCTCAAAAAGTTCGTCTCGAAAAGTCAACGAGACTGGGACGACAAGTTGGGTGAATGCTTATGGGCTTACCGCACAACTGTGCGAACCCCGACTAAGGCCACGCCGTTTTTCTTGGTATACGGATGTGAAGCCGTGCTTCCCCTGGAGATCCAAATTCCATCTCTACGCGTCGCCTTGACAGCAGAGATGACGGCAGAGGAGAAGCATCGACAGCGACTCCAGGAACTGGAGGCCTTAGACGACAAGCGTCTGCAAGCCCAACAGCAAATCGAGCTCTACCAGGCTCGAATCACCAGAGCCTTCAACAAGAAAGTTAAAGTGCGAACTTTCAAGAAAGGCGACCTAGTCTTAGCCGTCAGAAGACCCATGGTAATGACGCACAAGACAAAAGGAAAATTCCAACCCAAATGGGAAGGACCATTTGTAGTAGAGTCAGTCTACTCAAATGGATCATATCGCCTTATAACCTCGAATGGCGATACACTCATGATGCCTATTAACGGCAGGTTCCTGAAGAAATACTATCCCTAGACAGTATTCTTCCACTAATCAAGTTAAAAATACACCTCTGATCAGAAACATCCGACGCCTCCGACGGCTAAGGATAGAGGAAAATGTTGGCTTCTAAGCCCAACATAAGTCTTCGACAGCTCATCATGCTGAGGGGAATAGCATGGCTAGCCCAACTCAAACGGTAGTTGGTAAAGGCATCTCAAATCCGTTGATAGCTGAGGGTTTGCTAAAAATCCTAAGTGGACTTGAGTCCACTCTTTCCTCCAAAATCCCTTACCAATTCTCATCCATAGAATGGTAGGACCACAAAATGCAATCATTACTACGTTAACACTATACCTCTGGTAATGAATACTCTTTGTCGAGTATAAACTTTGCTTGTTAACTCTGCATAGAGTAACAAACTCTCAAATTTGCCAAGTTAACACTATACCTCTGGCATTTCAAATTCCACTTGTCAATTCTCATCAATAGAATGACAGGTCCTCAAATTGCTCTTATCACGAGCCAATTCTTGTCAAGTTAACATTACACCTCTGACAAACTACTGTTTAAGTTAACATTACACCTCTAAGCAGTACATCGAGTGCCTGTCAAGTTAATATCACACCTCTGATAGTCACCTTTCTTCAGACTTCCGTATCGAAGCTGAAATGGACGATGCCAAGTTAACACTACACTTCTAGCATCCAAGTCATCGCTAAGTTCAACAATACACCTATGGCCATGACCTTTCCTCGACTTCTTTGTCAAAGTCGAGACGACTAATGCCAAGTTCAACATTACACCTCTAGCATTATCCTCACTGTTAAGTTAAACATCACACCTATGACAGTGACTTCCTCAGTTTTCCAAATAAAACTGAGATGCTGATGAGTTAAGTTAATATCACACCTCTAACTCATGTCCTTGTCAAGTTAACATTACACTTCTGACAAGACTACTTCTAAACCGTTAAGTTAATATCACACCTCTAGCGGTAAAGACCTTCTTCCTAGATTCCCCGCGAGTCTAGTCTCATTTGATACTCTCCTCGACAGAGTATCAAGTTCATTTAGAAACATTGTTGGTTAACATTACACCGTTAACAATGTTTCCGTCAAACTCCCCAGCTGATCTTAAATCAAGTTAATCCCAAATCATTGATAAAAGTTCATCTTCCCTGGGGGTACGAACTCCACTTGTCACTTTCTTTTACAAAGTGGCAGGTCCACCAAAAAATCATCCCATCCCTGTCAAGTTAATATCACACCTCTGACAGTATCATGAAAACTCCTGAAATAGGATCTTTCCTTACAAATCTTGACTCATTAAGATTACTACTATAATTTTGATAAGGTCAAAAGATTCCTTGCTTCTACGTGTCTAACTGAAGACAAAAAGTTAAGACAATGAAGGAGGCAAAAAGAAAAGTGTCACTTTTATTTATATATCCAAGCATATGAAAGTGATACAAAACGCCCTCTTATACAATAAGATGAGTGTTACAATTAAGGAGTACAAAGAAGTCCCTCTCTCTCTCAGAGGCCGTACTCACTCCTTGAAACCGCGTCTGATCCCAGGTGCACAATTGGAGCCGATTGCGCCATGGCGATGACGCAAAAATCGAAAGCGCCCTAGCTGACTAAGCTAAGAGCAATGGTGTTCTTGAGGTCCAGCGGCAGCAGAAAGTCCTGCAACCCTTCATTCATCACCATCCCTTTCCCCAGCAGGCCATCCAACGGAGTGTCCTTGATGTCACTTCTGGAGTAGGGAGAGGAAGAGGATCTTTCCGCCACCGTAACCGCCGGAACCTCCTCGCCGCCATACCTGACCTGACCATCTCTTGCCATCAGACATGGTTGGTGCAGAAGATCTGAAGAGACCTTGGCGAGATTTGGGTCCTCGTCGGAGATATAATTTACTCTCTTACAAACGACGAGGACCATAATTTACTCTCTTACAAACGAACATTGAGCAAGTTCGCCCGCCGATATATTCTTTCCGGGGCCCAGCAAACCTGAAAAAGGACGAGCAAGCCTACCTGCAAAGAATAAACAAGAGAGTTAGAAAATCTGAAACTTAGTACACTTCGACAAAGAAAACTAAGTGACAGACGCGGCAGTCATTGAAGACTTCAGACGCGGGAACAACCCGCACGGTCAAACCACCGCGTTGGCAGAAACAGACGCGAGTCAAAACTGTGCCACGCACAGGATTCAAACGCGGCCTCAGTTTGCACCCGCGCTTAATGCACAAGACGCGAAAAACTTCAGAACGCCAAAAATTACCATCTCTCTGTTGGGTGAACATGAGTTGCAAGATTCAGGTCTGAAACGCGCCAAGGCAATGGCCATGAGCAAAGCCAGCGTCAAGAACCCGCGTTCAGAGAAGTTCAAGTCACCGGCACAAATTCCAGAATAGGAATGCACCAGGATTTCATTCAGATGGCTATGCCAAAGTACAGGCTATGGACATCATCGGGGTGACATACCAGCAGAGGCCCCTGCCCAGAGTTGGCCACTCTGCATCCAAACGCGGGCGCGCAAGATGATCCGAGAGAGGATTCCTTCTGAAGAGACCAAACAGAAGCATGAGAGCTCTGGGTCATCTTCATCCACGGGGTCACCTTCACCCATGAAGACGGTTCTCTGAAAGATAACTCAAGGCGTGGTCTCTCAGAGTAAACAAAAGAAAACAATCCAAGTTTGGATTATTGAAAAGGGGGCACACCCTATTTATAGGCAATTCTCAACAACTGCCATTAATGGTGCGTCAATCGGAACCGTCGCGCACGACTGTCAAAGCCCAATCAAAAACGGACGCGTGGAACGCTGCTTTGGAAACCGTCGAAGTGAGCCGGTTTTTCAACCGCCAGCGTCGGTTCTGCATGCAAGAGCATTAACGCCTAAATTCATTGAGAGGCCGACGCGTGGATAACTGCCTTGGGAAGCAACGAACGACCCAAAATCCCAATCGACAGCGAAGACTTGACGTTCAAAGATCTCCTAAAATCTTTTAAGTCAGGTTGCATTAAACGCAGATGGGAAAGCCGCGTCCCTTCAGCAGACAAGGCTGCGTCTCTTGCGCCTGCCCGATCTGCGCAAAACATATTTGCGTTATTCAGAGCCGCGTCTCACCTTGAGATTGACGCTGCGTCTCACTCCATGGACTGACGGCCATGTCTCTTCGATGGTTATGCCCCGTCAGCATCGCCATAAATGCGCCCAGACAATCGCATCTATATTCAAAAGATGCGTCTCTCCGGAGTTCGCGTCTTCAGCTGAACATCGCGTCTGCCTTATGAAGATCAGTCGCGTCTCCATTGCCAAAGGACGCACGTTACAGAAATCGCCCCCTTTACAGCAGTACCATCTCTGCTTTCTGAAAAAGAACCTGCGTTTGGCCTCCTGCCTCTGCAAAATCAGTTCAACAGTACACTGACGCACGCAGACGACCAACCACTCCTGGCTTAAAGCGTGCCAGTGACAGACTAAAAGCAATCGGGGAGGGTTAGACTGTGCATCTAGACACTCAACATGATCAACTCTGGGGGCTTCAAAGAGTTCAACAGTACACTCACGAAGACCAACTCCAGATAAGATTAAACCCAGAGCATCAACAGTCTAGTCATGAAGGCGAACTCAGCTAGAGTCCAAAGTATTTCGAAATCCGTCCCAGTTAACTGCGGAATGTCGAAAACTTTGGAGGGGGTTCTGTAGGCTGTCTAAAAATCACAAAGACAAGCCACCAAAACGCAGAGATTCAAGATCAAGGTGCGTTGGCTCAACGCCCGCGTCTCAGCATCAAGGCGCGTCGGCCCAAAGCCCGCGTCTCAGCATCAAGGCGCGTCGGCCCGAAGCCCGCGTCTCAGCATCAAGGCGCGTCGGCCCGAAGCCCGCGTCTCAGCATCAAGGCGCGTCGGCCCGAAGCCCGCGTCTCAGCATCAAGGCGCGTTGGCTCGACACCCGCGTCTCGGTTGCAACTACCCGGATTGCGGGGCCAATCACCGCGCATGTAGCGGGTAGTGGCCCCTCATTGTGGAGCATTTTCAGGGGGCACGATCACCCCCTAAAAACCATATAAATAGTCCCGTCACTATTGAAGACGGGGACGACAATTATCGGGCAAGGGAGGATTTTGGAGAAGAAAAAAAGGAGATCATCAACAGAGAGAGAGAGAAAAGACTCTTCAGCGAGCTTACTGAGTACTAGCCGCTCTTCGCCTACCTCCTCTTCTAGAGTTTTGGTAGACGGAGCTGAGTTACTCCCTCTACCTGCCAAGGAGAAGATCCCTCGACGGTCCAGAACGGTCATCTGGTCAACGGAGAACAAGATTCACTCTCCACCGCCACATGAAGAACCCAGCACTAAACAAAGGGGGAATTCAAGATTCAATATTCTCCCTCCCTTGTAACCGGAAGATTTAGCCGGCTGTAATTTTTCATCTGATTCAAGGAAATCTTACTCCGGTGCCCCTTTTCCGCGTCAAACAACTGCGTCTCCACGTTGGTCAAGAGCTACGTCTATGAGAGCTGCGTTCTCCTACATAACAAAGAGTTTGTCTGATTCTCAAACACAAAGGAGGGATAAAGATGAGACCTGATTCTTAAACACAAAGGAGGGATAAAGATGAGACAAAATTAGATAACTTCTATTATTGTTGTCAAAATGATAAAAGTGATACAAACACTCTCTTATTTAACAAATAGAGTGTTACAAAAAAAAGAGATATAATAATAAAAGGAGGGGGCTAATCTCATTCAACCAAAGAGTAAATCTGGTCCCGGAGGCACTGTATCTCACGCTAGCATACCTTCTCAACTTCTACCCAAGCTTGAACCCTCAATTCTTTCTTCGACAAGAATTTTTTTCGAAACCAACTGTGCTTGAAGAGATTCCAACTTAGAAGAACGAGCAGTAAGATCTTCTTGAATCTGCTTCTTGGTAGCCTCTAGCTCCTCCAGTATTTTCTTGGCAGCCGTAGGCTTCTGTTTATTTACCTAAACAAGGCTTGTGCCTTGGCAATAGCTACCTGAATATTGGCTATAACTTGCTCTGTGTTCTTGGTGATGACCTCCGATTCTCTTGAGTCATCAACCAATCATTGATAGCTAGCCTGGAAGTCATTGAGGTGACGGGCCTCCTTAGCCATCTGCTCCTCCATCTCTTTCCACTCGCATTCTTGAGCAATAAGGAGCTTATTCAACATCAGCCGAGCCTTATCCACCGGGCTAGCCTTCTCCAGGGTCCTTAGTTCCTTCAAGCATATACCCAGCTATTCGACTAGCGTCAGATATGTCTTCGCTTGCTCTGAGCTTCCAATATGATGATGTTCTCGACCTAATTTTCAAGAAGCATTCAGGAAAACTCGAAGAACTTCTCCTGGAAAGAACCAATTTGATGCAGGACTCATGAAAGTGAAGAATTATTGTACCATCTGATGAGCCAATTCTTCCATGATGTCCATGGCTGGAGCCAGCTCTGTTGATGCACTCCTGAACCCTCTCTCTATGATTGTGCGCACAATGTCTGTAGAGGTGGGAGCCATTTCACTTGGTGCAGAGATGAGGGCGACTGTAGGATCCGTCAATGTTGAGGTCGTGACTGGCACCTCCGGGACTGTTACTGTGGTAGCCTCTGAAATGACAACCACAGGGACAGACTTCACAGTACTTGGTTCAGCCGTTAAAGTTTGAAGTGCGCTGTCCTCTTTGCCAGTGCTTGCCACATGCTTTTTCACTTGAGCCAGCCTAGTATTCTCTATAATCATAACATTGATGTTAGCAATAACAATGAGAATGTGACTGCATAGATAATCTGTACTCTCTTACCAAGCTGAGAATCCAAAGACGATAGATCTTTTGGCAGACTACTCTGGGACGAGGGTTCCCCGACCATGGTGGTCGTGCCCTCAAAGATCTGCCAGTAGCAGGAACTTCAAGACCCTCTAGTTGGACCAGTTCCTTGATCATCTCCTCAATATGAGAAGATGTCACACTTCAACACCGGTAGCCACTCCTGTAGGTGGCATTCAGATGAAATGTTAAAACATTTGTCTAATTCAATGAGAAAATAATTAAGAGGGATAGAAGAAATACCCTCGATAATGGTGACCTCTCCTGATGGTGGAACCATAGCAGGAACATATACCTACATCTCTTCCTCTAAAATATGTAAAAACTTGCTAGTGTCGGAAGAGCGGGTTCGTCGCCGAAGTCAACTTCGTCTCCCGAATAGTCGTTGTGCTCTTTAGATGATGAAGATGACACTTAAATCAAGGAGACCTAGTGATTGGGCATTTTCCACTGAGAACCCCGGTGATAGGGCTGGGCTCCACAACCCAGGATGTAGGCATCAAGACACTGGGAGAACCCGGTTGTTGCACCTCAATTTCTCTTTCTTGAGCCGAAGAAGCTGCCAGCTGAATTGAAACTCCCGGTTGAGATGAAACTTCAACTTCAACGCTCTCTGTCACTTCTTCTAGTGGTTCTGCAATCACAATCTCTTCGGCCATAGTGGACTAGCCTACAGACTCTGCCTCCACCAAGACTGCAGGACCCCTGCTGCACGAACCCCTGGGACGAAGATGGGAGGCTGCCTCTTCTTCTTTTCTTCTTCTTGTTCCTCCATACCGGAGGTGAGTACCTTGGGCATCTGGGCTGAAACTGCAACCTTAGGTTCTTTTCTTACCTTCTCTGGCTAGGCTCACCTTGGGAAGCAGTCGCTCGGGGACGCTTGGGCACAGCTTGCCTAGTCCTCCTAGTGGGTTGCTCCTCAGCCACTCCTACTCCAGACTCTGACCTTGAAGCTGCTCCTGCTCTGCTAGCCTCTCTCCTGGCCTCTTTTTTCTCTTCCTTCTCGACCTCTTGATACTTGGGCCATCCCTCGCATCCGACAACCCTTGGGCCATCCCTCGCATCCGACAATCCTTGGACCCTACCTTGGCTTTATATGTGGATTTGATGCCTTATATGTATGAGTTGTTTATTCCAAACCCAGGCACCTTATTTTCCTGAAATACTACGTACAAAAATCATGACTTGCATAAGAGTTGGGCATCTTGTGAGAGAGGGTAAAGACAACTCCAGTTCCTCTAGCTATGCTGTAGTACCATGCCCGGGCACCTTCAAATAAATTCTCACAGAAGCGAAGGTTTGGGTTAGGTTACCAATGTACAATTGGTCATAACCAAACTGCCTGGTGAACCGACAAGGTATGTAAGGCACTACTGTACAGGAGTTCTCTTGCTGAAAAACCAAGTATCCAGGCCGGATGTTTATCAACCACCAGAAGATACTAGAAGATAATCGGGTGAATCTATCCAGGCCAACAAGGTCCGCAAACTTGTCCCCGTAAGATGCGTTGTGAATCTCAGGGAAGCACCTGTCTAATTGGTAGTTGATCCCATTTAGAATAGTCTTCCGGATGTAGAACATGTAGTACTACAACCAGCTTGAACTCTCCAACGGTTGCACAAAAGGTATAAAACCTTCTCAGGCAGAGATGGTGGTTATTAGTGATGGACAATACATCACATACCAAGCCATCAGATATGTGTATGAAAGCTCAATCCTGGGACTGGGAGTCTTAACTAGGGGATGACCATTGGAATCCTTGACTGGTTTGCCCTTTGCGTCTATAGTTGCTTCACCTGACAGAAGCTCTTCGTTAGCGCCCATAACCCACTCTGGACCCCGACCACCATTGCTATGAGGAGAGCAATGAACTTTCCATAAGCAAGCAAAACAACCGGGAACACCACGTCGGCAATGATCACCTCATGTAGTAGCGTTGACATTACACATAGCTCCAACCACAACATGAGGAAGCCTGCCAATAGAGCCCGGTCAGACATTAGGACTTTGGCTTGATAGTGGAAGCTCTCAAAAATTGTGTCCGATTTGAAAGTATCCTCATCAGACTCTGTGTGTATGAGCTGGTGGATGCACTGATCCTTTCAATTATTTCTTCATCAGTATTGGGAGCTAGGTGGGTCATCGGGTTAGTTTTATTCACCCCAGGGAACAGATAATCTACCCATGATATCTGCTTAACTCTCCCACTCCTCCATCCTGCCACCTGCCCACAGATGTGAAAGTGGCACATCACCTCCCAATAAGTCTCGTACACCAAAGGATTGCTCTTCTTCAGCATATGTAGCTCCTCTGTCGACGGGACGTATTCTTCGTAAGGGGCATCTCCAATCACCAGCCCTGAGACTTCGTACATCTCATGGAGGGCAAGCCCTATTTTCCCGATGGGAGTAAAAAACGTGCAGGTCTCTAGATTATACTGCTCCAGAATAGTGTAGAAATGTTAGGTGCTTTACGGAATATCGTACTGGACAGCCCTCATGGCCCCGTACAGTCTGGCCTGCAGCAAAAGGTCTCCAAATTTTCCAAGAGCAAACCCTATCATTCTGCCCTACCATGTTTGGTCGGTAAAGTGGATCCATCCATGGTATAGAATTCTGGAGGAAAATCACCCCTCATATCCAGGAATTGTCTGACGAAGGGACACAAGTTGTGGGGTCTCCCCTGTTGGGTATTTAGCTTTAACCAAACCAGGATGCAACCTCACCACATCCCTCCCATGACCAACGGTGAAGGCTTCACGAGCACCTATCTTGCCCAAGAAAACTCTGGAGATTGGCTTGACCAACTCCCAGTCTATTGTCTGACACATGGATATATGTTGCAGGTAGGCCAGGGGATACATCTGCTTCATGTTCAGGAGGAAGAACCTCCTATTGCAACCTGGCGAAGCCATTTGTAATCCCCATCATAAAAAGTAGCCTCATCCTCCTTGATCAAGTCACCAAAGAAGAAATCAAGCTTCCTTAGTAGGGCATGGGAATTTGATTCGAACCTACCGTCAGAAATAATTTCCCAGAGAGTAAGCATACTGGCATTGCTGATCCGGCTCCGTTGTACCTTTGATTTACCAATGGTCACAGGAGAAGTCCTCTGGAGAACGAAAATCTTGTTTGGGTCAGTGCCACCTACATGTCCAAAATGACACTGCTTTGACAAAGGGCTCAAGGAGTATCGCACTACAAAAAGGATAACACACTAATCAGCAACCTGAAAATTGCCAAAGTGTTGAAGCTCAGACGCAAGGTTCACCTCAGAACCGCATCTAATGACTAAGATGTAGAGCTCAGTGAAACCTATGTCTAAACTCAAAGACGCGAGGTTCACATGAAGTCCGCGTTTGAAACTTAACAACTTAGAAATTTCTCTAAGTGTTAGATTCAGACGCGAGACTCAGTGAAACCCACGTCAAACCTTAGAGACGCGAGGTTCACATGAAATCTGTATCTGAATTCACCACTTAGAAAATTCTCTAAGTGCTGGGATCAAACGTAAGGCTCAATTAAGTCTGCATTCAACAAGCAGACGTAGACTCATGCTGATGAAGCGAAGACGCGGAGATCGTCAAACCCGTGTCTTGCCTACCAGTGCAAGAGTCGCATTTGAAAATCAAACACGAGCGTGAGCCTCGCGTTAGCAGTTCAACTCAGAAGAAGCTTAAGAGTTAAGATAACTCTTTGAGTTTTTTAATGGCAGAAACCGATTCGGGTGATATTATTACCTGAAATGGCGGCCTCTGCATAGAGGAACCTCCCATTTGAACCACTGGAGCGGTGACACTCGAGGAGGAAGCCACTGGCTTGGTCTTTGGGCCATCTTGACAGTGAATTCTGTGGGGAAGATGAGAAAAAATGAAGAAAAAGCTCAGAGCTTTTCTTGAAGTTCTTAAGCTCTGGACACAAAAATCAATGAAGAAGAAAAAAAGTCTAATGATGACTCTTGAAAGACTGCTGTCGTTTTATAGACACAGTAATAGGCCAAGATACAAGGCCTGTATCTCGAGACCGATCATCGCCAGACGCGTGGCAACGTGCCCAGAACGCGGACCTCGTGTTTTAAGAGAACAACGTCTCTTCAAGCTCTTCCAGAAATGTGGCAACGCACCCAGAGTGTGAGTCTCGCGTTTAACAGAGCCGAGTCTCTTTAGCAAAGAGAAGTCCGTATCTCCACCTCGAAATCTGCATCACTTCAACAAAGTAAGAGCTGCGTCTCCACTTTAAAGACTGCGTCTCTTCAATATTTTCTGGCTCGCATCTTGGCAATACAAGAGAGTTGCACATCTGTTCCTAGTGAGAGCTACGTCTATGCTTTGAAGCAAGTTCGTGTTTGTAACGCTCAGAGCCACGTTTCTACATCAAGTGAAAGGTGCGTTTTCACTTTGAAGAAAACTCGCACCTTGGAAAAACATCAGAGCCATGTTTCTTCAACAAAGAGAAGTCTGTGTCTCCATCTCGAAGTCTGCATCACTTCAACAAAGTGAGAGCTATGTCTCCACTTTGATGTTCATGTCACTCCAATGAATGAGAGTCGCATTTCTACTTCAGACGAGGTCCGCGTCTCCAAGGCCACATGACATTCATGTCTACACGATCTGTGTTTAGTCTTTACTTCTGCAATCAGTTCAAATAGTATACTGGCAAAAGTAGTTGGCGATTTCTCCCAATTTAATAGTACACCGACAACCAGGTCAGAGTAATGATGAGATCAGGACTGTGTATCTGGACACGCACGACGATCATCTCTGGTGCCTTCAAAGAGTTTAATAGTACACTCACGAAGACCAAAATTCAGACAACATCGAGCTTAAGGTATCTCAGAAGATTGCCAGTTCAATCTTGAGAGCTTGCTTCCAACAGAAAGGTCCAAAGTGTTTTGAAACCCGTCCCAGCCAACCGCAGAGTTTTGAAAACTTTGGAGGGAGTTCTGTAGACTATCTAAAAATCATTGAAGACAAGTCATCAGAGAACAGGGTCCATGCTTCAGACGTGAGGCTAATCAAAGCCATTTGTGCAGAGCCAAGATGCATGGCTCAAAGCCCATGTCTCAACACCACTGCAATGCCAAGATGTAAAAATAAAAGCCCGCATCTCAGCACCACTTCAGTACTCAGACACGAGCTTGAAGCCCGCGTCTCACATGAGAGGCTCGATACAGAGTCTGAAGCTCGCATGTCAACACCACCGCGACACCCAAATGCGAAGCTCAAGACCCGCATCTCAGACGAGAAGCTCGACACAGAGTTTGAAGCTCGTGTTTCAACACCACCGTGGCACCCAAACGCGGAGCTCAAGACCCGTGTCCAGTGTTACCTCAACGACTAAATGCAGGGCTCAAGCCCGCGTTCTAACTGTAGAGGAACCCTGCGTCTCAGCTATAACTACCCGCATTACTAGGTCAAGTTCTGCCCACGTAATAAGGGGAGTTAATCCCCATTATGGAGGCTTGAAACCCCTATAAATAGCTCAGTTTGCTATTGAAAATGGGTTAGAATTTTCAGCTGAGGAATACTTATAAAGAGTTAAACTCTTTTACCAACTTGCTGAGTTCAAGTTTTTACCTAAATCTCTTTGAGATTTCATTGGATAGGAGCTGTACTACTCCATCAGTGATCCTAGGAGAAGATTTCAAGAAGAGCTTGACATTCACTCCATCAACGGAAAACAAGAATCACTTTCCACCGCTACGCAAAGAACCCAGCCTTAAACAAAGAGAGGATCTGAGCTTGAGCATCTCCTCTCTCTTGTGAAATCACCTAGGGGGGGTGAATAGGTGATGGCTATACTAAGTAACAAATAATGCGGATTAAAAAACTAATTAACAATAAGCAACAATAATAAAAAGACTTGCAAGAGAGTAAACAAATAATAGTGCAAGTAAAGGTGAGAGAGTTTAGAGATAGGTGGACAATCTCAAACACGAGAATATGTTTCGAGGTTCGAGCCACTGCTCTACGTCCCCGCCTTCAACACGATGAAGGATTTCCACTATGCTTGATCCCACTGGATCGTCAATACAAGTTCTCACTAGAACTCTTCGGACACACTTTTCCTCTCTCACGGTGCCGCAACACCAACTAGGAGCTCACTAGCTCGCCTGAGGCCGCAACCTCTACAACTTCTCCATATGAAGAAAACGGTGATCAACACTCAACCACAAACAATGGCTCACTTGCACAACCCTACAATCAAGATGAGGAGATGAAACTTTTGGGATTGTGTAATGCACAAATCTAGAAGAGAAGTAGAGGAAGGCTTCAAGCTAAAAGGATTGAAAATTTGGCTCAATGAAAACTTTTTGCTAAAAGGCTAAACATTTGAAAACTTTTGATCTTAATATTGTAAATCTTGTATTTTAGTTATAGAACACTCCCTCTATTTATAAGGGATGAAAACTGGGTTAAAAAGGCCAAGAGATTCGTTGGGGGAGATCCCAACAAAAATCAAATCAGAAAATAGCCGTTACAGCCTAGTCAGCATAGTTTTCTGCTGTCGGTCGACCGGGCCGGTTGACCGCCAACGGTCAGAAATCCGACCGTTAGAAAAGAGGTCGACCGGACGGTCGACCGTGAAACCCAAACAGAGAGTTACACTCTCTATCGGTCGACCGGGACGGTCGACCTGGAAAAACTGAGAGCACTGCTCTTGCTCTCAGTCGACCGGTCAGTCGATCGATGTGCACACATGCACAGTGGTGCATGTCAGTTAATCGCCTGGTCGACCGACAGAGCAGTTCTGCTCTGCCAGCGGTCGACCGTGGGGTAGACTAGACTAGGCCAAATAACAGATTTTTGAAAGGCCTTTTTAAAGATAAAGATTTTGACAAAAATTCTTTAGATTGGTATATACAAAATAGAGTTCTAGGGCTTATAAAAATCAGGGTGTGATTATAGATCAACACCAAAATGATTTGAACTTTATTTTGATAAAAATTCTTTTTCTAAACAAAAATGATTTTTCCAAAAACTTGTTTTTCCAAAAACAAATTTTCAAAACTTTGTTTTTCTGAAACTTTATAAGAAATTTTGTAATAAAATTTTGTTTGAAAGTATGAAGCAATATCAAATGTGTGTGTGTGACAATCCCAAAGTTATCAACCTCTATCATCTCGGTTTTGATAAAATAGACTATAAATCCTAACTTAAAAGAAAAATGCAAAGATACAAATCTTGTATAGTCTTCTCAACTTGTTTGATCCAGGAGCACTTCTTTTTGTGCTGGGCTCTGAGATCCAAATCTTCGCGGCTTCCAAATGTGTGAGTCTTGTGTTAGAGCCGTCAATCAACCTATGATTTTTACCTGAAACTCATTTAAACAAACTTATTAAAACATAACTACACATGGTTTGTTATCATCAAAACTTCGGGCTAATGGCCTTTGGGCCAACAATCTCCCCCTTTTTGATGATGACAAAACATATGGAGTTATTACAAATATTTTGGGTGGATACGTTAAGTGAAGCTCCCCTTTAACACATGCATATAAAATAATCTGATAAAGAGATGTACATGCATAACACAGGCATATATAGGATATGAAAATGACACATATGCCAACCATCCATGCATACCAAAGATACAGAAATACAAAAGTGTATGCATACATGGTTACCTCCATCCATCCATAAATACTTCCATCCTCCAAAGTAGATGATTGGGTCAATAATAGCATAAACTCAATATACAACCAATCACATATGCCAACGGGGGATAAGAAAGATCACTGGCATAACATACTAAAAAAAATGTCCATACAAGATAGAAGGTATATGTCGACCTCAAAACCATATAACATAACACATGTCCACAAACACCAAACACAAAATGTGTCCAAATACATGTAGAAAAACAACAACCCAAAATAACACAGAAATAACTAAATAACTCCCCAAATATCTCTCCCCTTTTTGACATCATCAAGGTCAAGGCTACCAAAAATCAGTGTCCTCCGGGGAAGCAGGTCGCGGAGGTGTAGTTGGAGGAGGAGCCTATGCGGCGAACGGAGGGCTGGAAGTAGGAAGAGGCTGAGCACGACCTGAGGAGTAGGAGCCGACCAATCAAATCTGTTGTAGATATCTCCAATACAGGTTTGCATGAAGCGCATGGAGTCACATATATAGTTGAGGTCGTTGTCCAGTCGGTGCTCCAGCCGCTGATAGGATGCGGCGACCTTAGCTAAAATCTCTTGGCGGTGCACAGTTTTCTCAGCAGAGATCTGCTGGTGATGCTCCCGAATCTAAGTGGATAAGGCAAGATAGGGGTCGAAAGGAGCAGAAGAGCCAGAAGAGGATCCAGGCACAGCAGGAAAGATAGGCTGTGGCTGAGGAGCTGGAGGACACTCCCGAGCACGCATCCTCTTGAGGAGGGTGCTGTTAATATCTACTAACGGTTCATAGGACCGTTCAGAGGACAGATCAAATTTTAACTACTTTAATAAACGGGTGATGAGCATCCCAAACGGCAAGTGCCGGTTTAGGACTAGAAGATGATCAGAAAGCATGCAGTCGATGATGGGCTTAGGGATGTTAATTCTAATGCCTTTCGAAGGCAATAGATGATAAGAGGAGCAGAACCCCTAGCATGATTATACTCTCCTGATTTTGGCAGGAGATTATAGACCACGATCTTAGCCAAGACCTGGGCGGTGAGAGTATAATACTTCATCTCCTCGTTCCTAACTAAGCCAGGGTTGTCATCATCATGAAGCAGGGTAGATGCGGTCTGGGCAGACTCACCGTCAGGATACTCAAAATCATGTAGATCGAAGTTATAAATGTCTACCCCCTTACAGGAGAGGTGTAGGTGACGTGCAAATTGTTGAAGAGAGATGTCTATATCTCTGCCCATGACTCTAGATTTAAGGTGATTATGTGAAAGTGAAAGATTGGAATAAAAGTAGCGCACTAATTCAGGATAAACATTTTCCTTAATGGTGACAAATTCTTCTAATGAACTAGATCTTAAAATATTGGCAAGGTTGAGGTGCTCAAATCACCGAGCACTACAGTCCTACCAGATATAACATTTTTGGCACAAATTAAGGAGTACCGATGTGATGCATTTAGTGAAACAAAGGGGTGGTGGATGATTCGGGGGTTTTCCCTTTTCAGTACGGGTTCTTTAGACATGGATGATGTAATCAAGATGAATGCACAATCTAAGTAAGAAGGATAAGGAATTAAGCAAGGAAAAAAAATGAAAAATCTAAAGGAAAAGCATATACCTTGAAATCACCTGAAAAACAAGAGAAATCCTCAAGAAGGAGAGTATAGCTGGAGCCTAAAACAACGTATCCCAATTTTTTTGGAATTAATTTGAGATTGGGAGAGTTAGAGAGGGTTTGGAATTGATTTAGGGTTGAGAGATGAAGAGAGAAAGAGGTTGAAGGCGCTGGTTATGAGAGATGAGGAGTTAGGGCTTTATATAAACGGGTAAAAAAAAAGAGGATACCTGACCCCCGGTCGACTGCCCGGTCGACCGGTGGAAACCGAGAGCAATCTCGGTTTCAGTCGGTTGACCGCCCGGTGTAGGCTGTCTAAAAATCAAGCCATTGAAAAGCAGAATTTCAAGATGCAAGGTTAATCTTACCCGCGTCTCAGCATCAAGGCGCGAGGCCCGAAAGCCGCGTCTCAGCACCTAGGCGCGAGGGTCCAAAGCCGCGTCTCAGCATCAAGGCGCGAGGCCCGAAAGCCGCGTCTCAGCACCTAGGCGCGAGGGTCCAAAGCCGCGTCTCAGCATCAAGGCGCGAGGCTCGAAAGCCGCGTCTCAGCATCAAGGCGCGAGGGCCGAAACCCGCGTCTCAACAGCTCCAAGGCGCGTGGGTTGACACCCGCGTCTCAGTTGTAACCGTCCCGGTTTTAGGGCCAATCACGGCCCACATAACGGGAAAAGTTAGCACCCATTATGGAGTATTTTTAGGAGGCACGTACGCCCCTAAAAACCCCTATAAATAGCCCCGTCGCTATGGAAGAATGGGTCGGATGATTTTTTGGAGAAAAGAGCTCTGAGAGAAAAGAGAGAAACCCTTCAAAGAACTTGCTGTGTTCAAGTTGCTCTTTGCCTACCTTCTCTTTGAGAGTTTTGGTAGATAGAGCTGTGTTACTCTGTCAACCACCCGAAGAGAAAAGCCCCGGAGGATCTCGACGTTCACCCGGTCAACGGAGAACAAGATTCACTCTCCATCGTCACACGAAGAACCCAGCCTTAAACAAAGGGAGGATTCAAGACTCAACATCCTCCCTCCCTTGTAATCGAAAGACCGATCAGTTGTAATTTTCTATCCAATCAAAAGAATTTTACAATCGAATCCTTCTTTTTCCGATGCATACAAGAGATGGCGACTCCGCTGGATATTAACTTTGTCACTGACGAACAAATCGTGGCGCAAGGTGACGTCCTCTATAAGAGGAAGATGGTCGAATCGCTTGTCGTCGAGTTCGACCAGGCAAAGTATGAAGAGTTTCTCTCTTCCGGCTCCAAGAGCCCAAAGACCCGCGTCTGTCGCAGGGTCTCTACGGGGACTTGCCCGAAATCCGCTCTGAGACTCTCTCGGGCGCTGCTGCTGTGAAGGGTGTCGCAGCCAACTGTGCCAAGCAGGATACACGCGCCAACATCTCTCAGGAGGCCCGCGTGGTCTCAGGCACAACTGTCGTTGCGACCAACCGCGCCATGCGGAACACACGCGTCAACGTCTCTCAGGAGACCCGCATGGTCAAAACCTCTGGTGTTCAGCCAGTCCACCCTCTCCCTCAGCATCAAGTCGTCGTTGGTTTCTCCCCACTTCCACGACGCAACCGAAACGCTGAGCGTCGACAGAGGAGGCGTGCGCGTCAACTGCAAGTTGGAACCTCTGACCGTCCAACTGAAGCAGGACGCGAAGCTCAATCCGGCGCCTTGGCCGCGCCACGTCCAACACGCGAAGTCTGCGTTTGGCGGCCCAAATGCGAGACTCCCCAAATTAGGCTCTCTGAAGCCCAACTCACTAAACGCCAAGGCGAAGCCTGCGTGCCGTGCGCCCTTAGGCGTAGGGCCCAACAGCCCACTCTCTCTCAAGCGTCCCTGCCCCGACGCACCAAGCAGTAACGCGACAGCCGCTTCTCCTCTCAGCAGAGACGCCAGGCGCGTGTCCTAAAGCTGCGACGCGAGAACCGCGTCTCTGAATCTCGTGTCCAAGCTGTACAGCGCAAGGATACCTCCCGCCCTCGAAGTTGCGAGGCTAATCTCTTCGATCCTCTTTCCATGGATCTAAGGGATTACTTGACGAACAAAAGAAGTGCTAGTCAAACCACTTCATCATGTTGCTGCCAACGGCTCATCTCCATGCTCTCTGAGTGCCGTTGTGGTTCAGGCGTGAACCGGCAGTCCTTAGTTAGACAGCTGACCCTGATTCCCCCAGCAGCCAAAAGAAGACGCTCTCATAGGCGGAGGGTGTTCTCTGACACTGAGTATCCAGAGCTCACTGCTAACATGGCAAGCAGGAGCAGGGGAAAACAGCCTGTAGTCAGCTCTGACGAGTCTGACTCTGAACCGGAAGGAGTGTACCGACACACTCGCACCCGGACCGGGGCCATTCCCCCGATCGACTATAATGCCCTGGCCCGGGGCGTCAAAATGAATGACTATCATTCTGCTGTAGCAGAATCGCAGGCCTTGAATTCTTCCATCGAGAAGGAGGCCTTCACCTACATGACGAGCACTCCTGAAGAGACAGCCCGGCGCCTGGAGCTGCAAGCTCAGGTCCAGAAGGAACAACTTGAGATGATTCGTACTCAGCAAGAATCCATCGACTCTCTCAAGCAAATGCTCGCACAGCTGCTCGAAGACAGGAAGAAATCTCCCCCTAAAAGTCTAAGGGCAAACGAAAAGAGGGAGAAAGCTCATCTTCCGAACACTCCGAGAAGAAAGAGCAACCATCTCTGGTTCGTCTAAATCCTTGTCACAGGAAAAGGACGATTAAGACCAGGGAAAGGTTCATTCTAAAAGAATGAATCAGTTGGAGCAGCGCCTTGAAGCCCTTACCAATCGGAAAGGTCTCCAAGAAGCAGGGGTGGTCCGCCCATATCCAGCCGAGTAGGACCTGGTTCCATATCCGCCCAAGTTTAAGGCTCCAACCCTCCAAGCATTTGATGGGAAGGGTTCACCGAACCAACATATCTACTATTTCAAGTCCCAAACTGGGAATGTGGTAGATAACGACGCCATCCTGGCGCGTTTATTAATCGGCACCCTAAAAGGGCTGGCCTTTGAATGGTTCATGAAGCTTCAAGAAGGCTCCATCAAGAATTGGGGCGACTTGGAGAAGCTCTTCTTAACTCGCTTCTTTGAAGATGACTCGGAGGTCAACATGCCTACCCTTTTAGTCACCAAGCAGCGAAAGGGAGAGTCCGTTAAGTCTTTCATAGAAAGATTTCGGAACGTGGCACTCCAATGCCCAAGTGGTATGACCCAGGCTACCCTGGTGGAAACATGCCGCCACAACCTCCAAACCTCACTCCTTGCTCAAATAGGAGTTGCTGAAAGCTGAACCTGAAAGCAACTGATCCAGCAGGGTGAACAGGCTGAGGAGATTGTCGCCCGCGTCAGAGCGGAAGAAGGTAAGCCCAGGCCTGAGAGGTCGACAAGGCGTGCGCCGGACACATCCCTCCAAGCCAAAAGGAAGGATAACTTGGCAGCAGAAACCAAATCCCCTGCTAAGCCTCAACCGGTCAAAGAAAGTGGCTCTTCAAGCCAACCACGGGCCAACAAGCAGTATTCCTTCAAGGATGAACATGTCGACTCGCTCTTCAAATTACTCAACAAGAGCAATCGACTAAAGCTTCCTGAAGCTAGGCGCCCCGAGGAAGTCGGTAAAACTGACAATCCCAGCTACTGCATGTACCACAGGATGTTGGGACACCCAACCAAGAGCTGTTATGTCTTCAAGGACATCCTTCAAGCCCTGATTGACGCGGAGGTATTGAAACTCCGACCAGAGCAGAAGAAGGTGACGGCTAATATGACGTCAGTTCTCCAGTTTGGGAGACAACCCCCAACACCCTCTGGAGTAGTCCCTATCCCAAGAAGAGAGCTGAGAATGGTCAACACAGACCCGCACCAGTAGCAAGAAAAGGGCTTGTACCTGTTCCCACACCTCAAGGAGAAGTCATGTGGGTTCATCCTGACCTTATTGATGGCCAGCAATGGACTACTGTAACCAGCAGGAAATCCAAAGGCAAAGCAAAGGCTTCATCCTGCAACATAGTGTGTGCCTCTTCTCGAGAAGCGGAAACTGATATTCCCCCGCTGACCGACTCAGAAGAGGAGACAATAGTTCTGGCCGCAGAACCCAGTCAGCTGGTAGCAGAAACCCGTTCGGGTTAGCCATATTCGAAAAAGTATGGCGAAACAGTGGTAACTCCTCCAAGACCCGCCGCAGAGCCAGCCAAGCCCTCTACGAAATAAAAAGAACTTCGGTTTTCTCGAGTTCTTTCGAAGGACGTAGCGGAAGGATCCATAGCACCTTACTGCTTTGATGTCCTGGCTCAGTTAGCCAATATCCCAACGCGGATTACTCTTTATGAGCTTCTTAGACTATCAAAGTCGACCAGAGAAGCTCTACAAGAAGCTCTGACTAATGCTGAGGTCTTCATGACCCAGCACCGAAGGAGAAAGATGTAGAGGATTGCCTCCACGCCTCCCAAAATATTCCCTGCATTACCTTCACGGCAGAAGACATGCAAGTCAAAGGGAAGCATGATCGACCCTTTACTTCGCAGGGTATATTGGATCATCTGAGGTGAATCGCATCCAGGTAGATCCCGGGTCTGCGTTGAGCATCATGCCTCGCAGAGTCATGCAACATCTCGGGATTCCTACTCACCGTTTGAGCCCTACCCAGACGACCATTTATGGGTTCAATGCCAATAGTACCCGTCCGATGGGGAAGGTCAAGCTCAAATGCCAGATTGGAGACCTAAGGTCAGAGGTGACATGCTACGTCATAGATGCTGACACCTCCTACAACTTGCTGCTGGGAAGACCCTGGATTCATCGCAATTCTATCGTTCCCTCTACTCTCCACCAAGTCATGAAATACATTGACGGGAGTGGAAAGGTGCGAACACTGATTGCGATAGGCATCCATTCAAAGGAGTGGAGAATTATTTCACAGATTCCCTCCTGTATTCGGAATCTGTAGAAACAGATGAAGTCCCGCAACCAGAGGAACCAGACTCTGGCAATGAAGCCGACACCGAGCTGGAGGAAGATGAGTGTGCATGGAAGCTAGATCCACCTGTGACGGGCATTAATAAGCCCGATGTTGATAATACCTCCGCCGACGATGTAGGCGGTTGGTACATTAATGAAGAATTAGATTTAGCGTATTTTCTGTGTTTGCTTCTGATTCAGTGCCGTCAGACACTAGTACAGACGTGGATGATGATCTCTGGTCGGCAATGGGTGCTTTGACATCGTTGCATGTACCAGTGAAATCGTCCTTTGAAACATGTCGAAATGTCGGCGATGCGCAACAATCAATATTCATGGTTCCCGCGAGAAGGAAGGGCCAAAGACCAATTCTTTTCGGACGAATTGACTCCGAGCCAATGGACCATGAAGAATCAAAAAGCGAGCAGGAATCCCCTCAGTTCGGAAGACACTCAGAATGATGAAAACATGGGGTATGACCTAACCAGCAGACTCGGGTTGAACTTCGGCAAAGGAAGGAGGACGCTACTTCGATCCTTTGTGCCGAAAGGAAAAGCACCCAATTATTATCATCAGACTCGCAGGGGGTTGGGCTATGTATCAACTCCGGCTCCATCAGCCTCTGATTCTCAAGAATCGTCAGGTCACGATTACTCTTCAGGCACGTCATCATGGGAGTCAGATGTCAGTGTCGGCAACATTTTCGGGGGACTTCAGTGAACATGGTTTCAACAAGCCACCTGGAAGATGGAGATGAAGAAATGATCCAATCCGATACAGATCCTTGGATCAAACACTTAAACAATCTTTGGGATACCCGCTTCGAGCAGCGCGAGCCACCCACAGAAGACAAGATTGTTCAGATCAATCTGGGGGATGAGGCTAATCCTAAGCCCATCTTCATAAGCGACGGCCTGTCACCGTCAGAGAAAAAGGATCTAATATCTCTTGTTCAAGAGTATAAAGATGTCTTCGCTTGGAATTACGAAGACATGCCTGGACTTGATCCTCAAGTGGCTATGCACCGCCTCAACATTAATACGGACAAAAAGCCCGTCAAACAACAACAGCGACAGTTCCGTCCAGAAATGATGGAGGCAATTCAGTCAGAAGTCAGAAAGCTTATAGACTCTGGCTTCATTAGAGAAGAACAACATCCTGATTGGGTAGCCAACATCGTCCCCGTTGCTAAAAAGAACGGGAAGATCCGAATCTGCATCGATTTTCGTGATCTAAACAAGGCCTGTCCCAAGGATGAATTCCCACTGCCAATCACAGATGTCATGATTGACAACACATGTGGATTCGAGCGAATGTCCTTCATGGATGGATTCTCAGGATATAATCAAATCAAAATGTATCCTGACGACGAAAAGCACACCTCCTTCAGGACACCATTGGGATATACTGCTACACCGTCATGCCCTTCGGACTGAAGAATGCGGGGGCAACATATCAAAGGGCCATGAACGCCATTTTTCACGAGCACATGCGCAAAACAGTGGAATGTTATGTGATGACATCGCGGTGAAAAGTCGCGCTAAGGGTGATCACATAGCTGACCTGAAGGTAGTCTTTGACATCATGCGAGCTCATCAATTGAAAATGAATCCCACCAAGTCCTTCCTGGGGGTAGCCAGCGGCAAGTTCCTAGGGTTTGTTGTAACCTCCACCGGAATCCATTTAGACCCGGAAAAGGTTCGCGCTATCCAGGAGATGCAACCTCCGAGAAATCTCAAGGAACTCAGGGGATTGCAAGGACGATTGGCGTACATCCGCAGGTTTATCTCAAACCTCTCCGGAAAATGCCAACCCTTCGCTAAGCTAATGAAGAAGGGTGTTCATTCATTTGGGATGACGCTTGCCAACAAGCATTTGAGGAAATCAAGCAATACCTCACACAATCACCAGTCCTCGCAGCTCCGATATCCAGAAAACCTTTCCTGGTATACGTCCGAGCAATGGATCATTCTTTAGGAGCTCTACTAGCTCAGAATGACGATCAAGGACGAGAGCAAGCGATCTACTATCTGAGTAGAACAATGATCGGAGCCGAACATCGGTATAACCCGATCGAGAAGGAATGTTTGGCACTGGTGTTCGCCATTCAGAAAATGCGACACTATCTGGCAGGCCAAACCATAAATGTCATATCAAAAGTCAACCCCTTGAGGTTACTCATGACAAAGCCTTCATCGCTAAATGGCCGGCTGGCAAAATGGGCCATATTGCTATCCCAATATGAGATGCACTTTTTGCCGCAAAAGGCTATTAAGGGACAAGCGGTGGCGGATTTTCTAGCTGAGCACCCAGATCCGAGGGCAGCCAAAGTCTACGAAGATCTCCAGATGAAGTGGCCGAAGTCTGTTTGACTCAGACATCGTTTGAAAGTCAAGTGTGGCAACTCTTCTTTGACGGTGCATCCAGAACAAGCCCAAAAGGACACATAGTGGCAGGAGTAGGAGTAGTACTCGTCTCGCCGCAGAACTATGTGATTCCCCGAGCCGTCTCGCTAACTGAGCCTTGCTCCAACAATGTGGCGGAGTACAACGCTCTTTTGATTGGGATGCAATTCGCCGATGAGATTGGCGTTAAAAATCTCGAGGCATACGGCGACTCTAAACTCATCGTCAGCCAAGTTCGAGTACGAAGTCAGACATGAGGACCTAGTACCCTACTACAACGCAACTATCCACATGGCCGAGAGGTTCACAAACTTCTACATCGACCATGTACCACGCAGGCAAAATGCGCATGCAGATGCACTCGCATCCCTCGCTGCCTCCTTAGCTCTTCCAGCTGGAGCAATGGAGAAGATATTCGTCTACAGCCACGATCTGTATTGCCCGAGAATTGCTCTTGAGGATTACCAGGAACCAACAGGAGATTCTCAAAGCAAAGAAGCGCTGGAATTGTCAACCGGTCCAGAGCCTAGAGACTGGCGATTCCCCTACATTGATTATGTCCTGTATGGCATCTTGCCTGAGGACACCAAGGAAGCGGCTGCCATTCGAAGGAAAGCCCCTAAATTCTACTATAATGCGATTACACGAACACTGTATCGTCGATCGCATGACGGGATTTTGCTCCGCTGCCTCTTACAAAAGGAGGCACAGGAGGTATTGAAAGAAGTCCATAACGGCATGTGTGGAGCCCATCAACCTGGTCCAAAACTTGCATACCGACTCCAAAGGTTGGGATATTATTGGCCCAAGATGATTGTCGACGCCATCACCTATGCCAAAAGATGTCACGCCTGCCAAGTGCATGGCGATTTCATCCATCAAGCACCAGGGTACCTTCACTCTACGACCGCTACTTGGCCATTTGAAATGTGGGGGATGGATGTGGTTGGCCCTATCAGCCCACCGTCATCAAAAGGACATCGGTTTATTTTGGCAATAACCGATTACTTCTCCAAATAGGCTGAGGCCATTCCTTTGAAGGAGGTGAAGTCATCTGATGTGATCAAGTTCGTGAAACATCACGTCATTTACCGCTTCGGGGTACCTCGGCGAATCGTCCACGACAACGGACCCCAGTTTATCAGCCAGGCTTTCCAGAGATTCTGCGCCAAGTTCAGAATCCAGAGTGTGTCCTCAACGACATACTATCCTGCCGCTAATGGCCTCGCAGAAGCTTTCAACAAGACCATTGCAAGCTTCTCAAGAAATTCGTCTCGAAAAGTCAACGTGACTGGGACGACAAGCTGGGTGAATGCTTATGGGCTTATCGCACAACTGTTCGAACCCCAACTAAAGCTACACCATTTTCTTTGGTATATGGGTGTGAAGCCGTGCTTCCACTCGAAATCCAAATTCCATCTCTACGCGTCGCCCTGACAGCAGAGATGACGAATGAAAAGAAGCATCGACAGCGACTCCAAGAATTGGAAGCCTTAGATGACAAGCGTCTGCAGGCCAGCAACAAATCGAGCTTTACCAAGTTCGAATTACCAGAGCCTTCAACAAGAAAGTTATAGTACGAACTTTCAAGAAAGGCGACCTTGTCTTAGCTGTCAGAAGACCCATGGTGATGACGCACAAGACAAAAGGAAAATTCCAACCCAAATGGGAAGGACCATTTGTAGTAGAGTCAGTCTACTCAAATGGATCGTTTTACCTCATAACTTCAAATGGCGATACACTCATGATGCCGATCAATGGCAGATTCTTGAAGAAATACTATCCTTAATAGTACTCCTCCCCGATCAAGTTAAAAATACACCTCTGATCAAAATAAGAAGAGCCTCTCATTGATATCCGATGCCTCCGACGGCTAAGGATAGAGGAAAATGTTAGCCTTTAAGCCCAACATAAGTCTTCGACAACTCATCATGCTGAGGGGAATAGCATGGCTAGCCCAACTCAAACGGTAGTTGGTAAAGGCGTATCAAACCCGTTGACAGCTGAGGATTTGCTAAAAATCCTAAGGGACATGCTCCCCTTTGATCCGACGCCTCCGACGGCTAAGGATAGAGGAAAATGTTGGCCTTTAAGCCCAACATAAGGTCTTCGACAACTCATCATGCTGAGGGGAATAGCATGGCTAGCCCAACTCAAACGGTAGTGGTAAAGGCACATCAAATCCGTTGATAGCTGAGGATTTGCTAAAAATCCTAAGTGGACTTGACTCCACTCCCCCCTCCAAAATCCCTTACCAATTCTCATCCACAGAATGGTAGGTCTACAAAATACGGTCGTCGCCAAGTTAACACTATACCTCTGGCACTTCAAATTTCATTTGCCAGTTCTCATCAATAGAATGGCAGAACCTCAAATTGCTCACATCGCAAATTAATTTCTGTCAAGTTAATACCACACCTCTGACAAATTATTGTTAAGTTAACATTATACTTCTAAACAGTACATCGAGTTTCTGTCAAGTTAATACCACACCTCTGACAAATTGCTGTTAAGTTAACATTATACTTCTAAACAGTACATCGAGTTTCTGTCAAGTTAACATCACACCTCTGACAGTCACCTTTCTTCAGACTTCCATATCGAAGCTGAAATGAACGATGCTAAGTTTAACACCACACCTCTAGCATCCAGGTCATCGCCAAGTTCAACAATACGCTTATGGCCATGACTTTCCCTCAGATTTCCTTGTCGAAGTCGAGATGACTAATGCCAAGTTCAAAATTACACCTCTAGCATTACCCTCATTGTCAAGTTAAACATTACACCTATGGCAATGACACTTTCAGTTTTCCAAATGAAAGCTGAAATGCTTCTGGGTCAAGTTAATATCACACCTCTGATTCACATTCTTGTCAAGTTAACATCACACTTCTGACAAGACAACTTTCAACCTGTTAAATTAATATCACACCTCTAACGGTAAAAACTTCCCTAGATCCCCGCGAATCTAGCCTGACTTATTATTCTCCTCAACAGAACAACAAGTCTACCAAAAAAAAAACATTGTTAGGTTAACATTATACCATTAGAAGTGTTTTCATTAACTCCCCAGCTGATCTTAATCAAGTTAATCCTAGACCTCTGATAAAAGTTCATCTTCCCTGGGGGTACCAATTCAACCTGTCACTTTCTTTTTATAAAGTGGCAGGCCCACCAAAATTATCTTATCTCTGTCAAGTTAATATCACACCTCTGACAGCATTGTGGGGTTCCTCAGATTGGATCTTTTCTCCACAAAATTTGACTTGTTAAAATTTCATCAATAGTTTTGACAAGCCAAAGATTCTTTGCTTCTATACGTCTGACTAAAAAGAGACAAAAGAGTTCAAGACAATAGAAGAGACAAAAGAAAAGTGTCACTTTTATTTATATCCAGGCATATGAAAGTGATACAAAACGCTCTCTTATACAATGAGATTGAGTGTTACAATTAAGGAGTACACAAAGAAGTCCCTCTCCCTCTCAGAGGTTGCACTCACTCCTCAAAGCTGCATACAATTCCAGGTACAAGATGTTTGGAAGGGCATCAAAGTAGGATCAGACATCGTGGCAATGATCAGAAGCTGGTTGCACTACGATGCATGACGTAAACATCGAAAGAGCCCTCGTCGATTAAGAGCAATGGTGTTCTTGAGGTCTGATGGCAGCAGAATCCTCCGATCCTGCCGGACCATCCGAAGTGGGAGTGCGATCCTTCGTTGATGAACATCTCTTCCGCCAGAAGATCGTCCAATGAGCATGGAGTTCCCTCGATGTCACTTCTGGGGTAAGAGAGGAGGTTTTAAGACCTCACAGGGGATGCCACCCACCACTATATCCACCGCTACCCCCGCCGCCATACTCACTCTGACCATGCCATGCCAGCAAGCATGACTGGTGCATTGAATCCAATGAGATCTTGGCGAGGGTTAAGTCCCCGTCAGGGACCATGATTTCTCCCTTGTGGACGACGGGGACCATGATTTCTTCTCTTGTGGACGAACATCGAACAAGTTCGCCGGCTGATATATTCTCCCACGGTCCAGCGAACATGAAAAGAATGATCAAGCCTACCTGCAAGAAGCAACAAAATCAGAAGATCTGAAGCTTAGTATACTTTAAAAACTAAGTGACAGACACAGTTATTGCTGAAATCGCCAGACGCAGGAATGACCCGCGCAGCGAACATCTGCGGCGGCAGAAACAGACGCGGTCAAAATTCTGATATACACAGAATTCAGACGTAGTCTCATTTTGCATCCGCGCTTAAAGGACGAAACGCGAAGAGATTCAGACGCGAAAATTGCCATCTCCCTGTTGAATGAACAGGAGTTGCAAAATTCAAGCCTGAAACCTTCAGCCCAAAGTTAAAATTCTTCCAAGTCAAACGCCCTCAAGGCGCAAGCTCTGTGTGCAAAACCGGCAGCCAGGGGCCAAAGCCTGCTGTATTGGCGTCCAGAGAAGTTTAAGTCGATGGCGCAAATTCCAGAAAAGGAATGCACCAACTAAGACTTCATCCAGATGATAATATCTCTTAAGAGATATCAAAATTCAAACCTGGTTGGGTTAAAAATGTCATGGCAAACCAAGAAGGCATACCCGCAGAAGCCTCTATTAAGAGTTGAACTCTCTGCATCGAAGCGCGGACATAAAAGGTGTTCAAGGAGACGCTTTTTACTATTGAAATCACTTGACAGTGGTAATCTTCTGAAGAGACCAAACAGAAGCATGAAAGCTCTGGGTCATCTTCATCCATGGAGGCAAGCCCCTGGTAAAGTCCTTGAAGGGAGAAGATGGAGTCTCTCAGTGCACTCACTGTCAAAAGAAAATAGTCCAAGTATGGGACTGCTAAAGGGAGAGGGTGAGCCCTATTTATAGGCAGCCCATAATAACCATAATTAATGGTTCATCAATTCGAACCGTCGGTCTTAATGACCGCACGACTGTCAAAGCCCAATGGAAGGCTGACGCGTGGAGCGTCGCTTCGGGAAGCGTCGAAGACGCTGGTCTCCAACCGCTAGCGCCGGTTTGACATTAAAAGGCATTAACGACTAAGCCCAATGAAGAACCGACGCGTGGACAACCGCTTCGGGAAACAACGGATGAGGCGAGTTCCCAATCGTCAACGAAGACTTGACATTTGAAAATCTCACAAAACCTTTATGACAGGCTGCACATAACGCCTGGGAAGTTGCACCAAACGCAGATGTGAAGGCAGCGTATAGAGGCTCACGCCTCCTTTTCAAAAAATGGCGTCCTCCTTCTTTAGAAGACCCTTCGCGTCTCTTGGATGACTCAAAGTTGCTCCGTGTCTCTCGGACGACTCAAGGATGCGTCCATCAACAAAAGGGACTCATTCTGGGGGTCTCAGTGGGGAAGCACATAAAGCAGCGTCCCAAAGCTTATATCTTCAGCAGAGAAGGCCTATCACCTTCACAAGTGTCTTGGAGCTGCGTCTACATGGATGAAGATAGGTCTTGCACCGAGTCTCAGCGTCACGTCCCAGACCGCGTCAATTGATGCACCCGGATTCCTGCGCCTGGATAAAGTTAAGGACTGCGGCCAATAAGTCACACTCAAAGCTGCGTCCTTCGCGTCCGCTTGAACCGCATCCTCATTGCAGATCAAAGCAGCGGCCCTCAGGGCCGCGTTTCCTAATGAGTTAACATCGCGTTCATAAAAAGAACTTAGTTCTACTTAAGTTTGTTACTCACAGTTAGTAAGGGAGCACAACCGAAATCTGTGATTAAGAAGCTGGATTCATCCACGGCGAGGTAATGAAGGTGGAACAAAAATTTCAACGACTTTTTATTCAAAAATGATAAAAGTAGATACAAACACTCTTAGTAAATGGAGTGTCCTTTTCTTTACAAAGGAAAAGAAGAAGAAGGCTAAAAATCCTGGTTCGCCAAAGAACGGATTTGTTCTCTAAGGCGATGTATCTCATGTTGACGCGCCTTCTCAGCTTCCATGAGAGCTTGGACCCGCAACTCCTCTTCAGATAAGAATTTCTTCGCAGCCAGCTGCGCTCGTAGAGATTCCAATCTGGAGGAATGAGTGGAGAGATTTTCATCAGCCTGCGTCCTGGCAGCCTCCAGCTCTTCCAGCTTTTTCTTAGCAGTGGCAAACTTCTGCTCATTGATTGCAATCAAGGCTTCTGCCTTGGCTATGGAGGCCCGAGCACTGATAATCACCTGCTCTGTGCTCTGCATGACGAGCTCAGATTCCTTTGAATCGCCAATCAGCTTTTGACGGTCAGCCTGGAAATATTCGAAATGGCGGGTCTCTTCAGCTATTTGGTCCTCCATCTCTTTCCGCTCTTGTTCTTGAACAGCAAGAAGCCTATTCAGAGTTTCCTGGGCCTCGTGTACTGAGCCAGCATCTTCTAAGGACTTGAGCTTTTTCAAGTCACTTCCTAACTACTCCACTAGCATCAGGCATGCCCTAGCCTGCGAAGGACCTCCAGTATGACCAATGTTCTCGATCAGATTTTCGAGAAGCACTCAGGCAAATTCGAAAGAACTGCCCCCATAAAGGATGAGGTCAATGCATGATCGCATGGAAGCAAAGTTCCCACTGAAGGCGAGTCGAGCATTGGGGTTACCGACATACAATTGATCATAGCCGAACTGTCGGGCGAAGCGATTCGGCATGTACGGCTCGATCGTGCACGAATTCCCTTGTCGGAAAAGCACATACCCAGGCCGAATATTGACCAACCACCAGAAGGCTCCCGACGACAACCTTGTGAAGTTATCTGGGCCCACGAAGTCAGCAAGTTTATCCCGAAAGATGCACCAGCAATCTCGGGGAAGCAGCGATTGAGCTGGTAGTTCGAACCAGCTAGAATGCACTTCCGAACGAAATACATATAGGTATTACACCAACTTGAACCCTCCAACCGCTGTACGAAAGGGGTAAACCCTTCACTCCAAGACACCGGCATCATCAGGGAGGGACAGTGCATAATGTACCAAGCCATTAGGTACGTGTAGGGAAGTTCAACCCGAGGGTTGGGACGTTTTTACCGTCGGCCTCCCCTCTGAGTCAACAATCAGCTCACCCTGGGAGTCGACAACCTTCTCTACCCTCACAGACTCTGGGTTAAGGCCCGCAACCCGCTTTGAATACCGGCCGCCATGGCCGGGAGGAGGGCTATGGGCCTACCATAAGCCAGGAGCACCGTCGGGTACACTACGTCGGCAACAATCACTTCATGTGGCAGCGTCGGCACCACACAGCGCTTCAACCACAACATTAAGAAGCCCGCCAGCAGTGCTCGATTGGAGATAGGGGTCCGGGCCTGATGATGGAAACTTTCAAAAACCGTGTCAGGTTCGATAAGTATCCTCGTTCGACTCCGTGGTGTAGGAGTCTACGGAAGCCTGAATCCTATCGGCAATCTCCTCGTCGGAGCTGGGAGCCAGTCGGGTCACTGGATGGTCTTTCTGATTGACGCCCTTAAACAAGTAGCTTGCCCAAGACAGTTGCTTGACTCCCCTCGCCCTCCAAGAGGTTATCTGGCCGCAAATGTGGAAGTGACATAACACCTCCCAATAAGTCTCGTACACCCGAGGAGACTCTTTCTTCATAAGGTGAAGCTCCTCAGTGGTCGGGACGTATTCCTCATAGGGAGAGTCCCCCATTACCAGCCCCGAGACTTCGTACAACTCGTGCAGGGCAAGACCCATCTCTCCGACCGGAGTGAAGAATGTCACCGTCAGAGGATTGTAACGCTCCAGGATCCCAAAGAAGTTTTGAGAACTTGGTGGAATACCGTACTGCACGGCCCTGACCGCCTGGTACAATTCCACATGCTCCAACAAGCCTCAAAGATCGGCAAGGACGAAGCTCACCATCTTACCCCACCAATACTTCTCAGTGGAATGGATCCACCCGGGCGCACGGAAGTCGATTGGAAATCACCCCCTACTTTCATGAATGCGTTGAGAAAGGTGGTGCCGAGTTTAGGAGTTTCTCCTACCGGGTGATCGGTCCTCAACAGCCCGGGAAACAGGCCGAGAGCCTCCTTATCATGGCCAGCATGATATACCTTCTTGGAGCCTAGGTTGCCGAGAGTAATCTCAGGGACAGGTCGGGAAAGCTCCCATGACAGTTTTCGAGGGACGGACATGTGCTGGAGATAAGATAGTGGGTACATCCTCTCCATATTTGGAAGAAAGAACCTTCTATCCCCTATCTGACGGAGCCATTTATAATCTCCGTCATGCAAAGAATAGCCGCCCTCGCTAATGTGGTCTCCAAAGAAGAAAGCAGGCTTCTCCATCGGAGCGCGAGCATCCGTTGTGAATGCCGCGTCAGTCATAAGCTCCCGAAAGGTTGCCACGTCAACATTAGAGAGCCTCTCCCTTTGCTCCTTCACTTATCGGCAGTCACAGGAGCAGTCCTTTGCAGCACAAAGGTCAAATCGCGGTCAGCACCACCTATGTGCCCGAAGTGGCGCCTCTTGGAGAGTGGGCTGGAAGAGTGTTGCACTGCATAAGAAAATGACACTTGATCAGAAGTCTAAACGAAAATGATTAAGTGTCTATAATTCAGACACAGAAGAGATATTGGACGCAGAAATTGTCAAAATCCGCGTCCAGCCTGAGAATCCGCGTCCAGACATGAGGACCCGCGTCCAGACTTGAGGACCATGAGGCCAGCAGGGAGTCTGCGTTTTAAAGAATCTAAGACTTATGAAAAATCTCTAAGTACTTGGACTCAGACGCAAGATTCATGAAAATCAGCGTCTGATGTCACAGAACGCAAGAATCAAGTATGCGTCCGGATCTTTCACAATTAGAAACATTCTAAGTGATGACTCCGGAACGCAAGGCTTACTGGCGCCCTATGTTCAACAAACAAGTACATCCTCAAGCGGATAAAAGCGGTAGGGTCATCAAACCCGCGCCTTGTTTGTCAATTTAAAGACCGCGTCTGAGGATCAGGCACGATTTCGAATCCACGGTTGGCGGTTCTCCTTCAAAGAAGGGATTTTTAGGTTATAAGAACTCCATAAACCCCCGCTAATGGCGAAGATCAAGCCCGATGGCGTTATACCTGAGATAGGGGCTTCCTGCATGGAGGAGCCGCCCCTTTAGGCCTCAGTGGCGACCACCTTCGACGATGAAGCAGTTCGTTTGGCCTTGGGTGCCATTACGAAGCAAAAATCTGATGCTAAAATGGAAGAGAAGAGAACAAAGAGCACTTTTCTCTCAAAACCCTAACAGATGCAAGCGAAGACGAAAGAGAGATTAATGATGACTCTCTCGACGACTATTGCCATTTATAGGCACGGTGATTCGCAAAGATCACGGCGATGGGCTCGATTGACTCGACATCGAATCGTCTTTCGACGCATGGACGGCATATTTAATGTAGCGCAAAGTTCGCACGCCAAAAAAAAAAAAAGAGACGTCCCGTCGGCTCCACAGGACACGTGGCAGTACACTCATGACATGGCACGGATTCGCACCCAACAGCCACGCCTCTTCAATGGACGCATCCCTTCAGCTAGGCCATTGTTGCGTCCAAAAAGTCGCGTCTTTACTCCAAAAAGATGCGTCTCCCCAATCGGCCTAAGAATCGCATCTGTCTTGTGGAATATCAGTCGCGTTCTCATCCCAAAAGATGCAGCCCTATAAAAGTCGCAACTTTAAAGCTGGCGTTCAGTCTTTGCTTCTGCAGAACAGTTCAACAGTACACTGGCACAAGCAGACGACCGTCCACTTACGGCTTAAAGTGCACCCATGACAGACTTAAATCAATCGGGGAGGTCTAGACTGTGCATCTAGACACTCAACACGATCAACTTTGGTGGCTTCAAAGAGTTCTACAGTACACTCACGAAGACCATATTCCAGATAAGATCAAACCCAGAGCATTGATAGTCCAGTCATAAGGGCGAATTCGACTAAAGTCCAAAGTATTTCGAAATCCGTCCCACTTAACTGCGGAATGTCGAAAACTTTGGAGGGGGTTCTGTAGGCTGTCTAAAAATCAAGCCATTGAAAAGCAGAATTCTATGACGCAAGGTTAATCTTACCCGCGTCTCAGCATCAAGGCGCGAGGCCCGAAAGCCGCGTCTCAGCACCTAGACGCGAGGGTCCAAAGCCGCGTCTCAGCATCAAGGCGCGAGGCCCAAAAGCTGCGTCTCAGCACCTAGGCGCGAGGGTCCAAAGCCGCGTCTCAGCATGAAGGCGCGAGGCCCGAAAGCCGCGTCTCAGCATTAAGGCGCGAGGGCCGAAACCCGCGTCTCAACAGCTCCAAGGCGCGTGGGTTGACACCCGCGTCTCAGTTGTAACCGTCCCAGTTTTAGGCCAATCACAGCCCACATAACGGGAAAAGTTAGCACCCATTATGGAGTATTTTTAGGAGGCACGTACGCCCCTAAAAACTCCTATAAATAGCCCCGTCGCTATGAAGAAGGGTCGGATGATTTTTGGGAGAAAAGAGCTCTGAGAGAAAAGAGAGAAACCCTTCAAAGAACTTACTGTGTTCAAGTTGCTCTTTGCCTACCTTCTCTTTGAGAGTTTTGGTAGACAGAGCTGTGTTACTCCGTCAACCACCCGAAGAGAAAAGCCCCGGAGGATCTCGACGTTCACCCGGTCAACGGAGAACAAGATTCACTCTCCATCGCCACATGAAGAACCCAGCCTTAAACAAAGGGAGGATTCAAGACTCAACATCCTCCCTCCCTTGTAATCGGAAGACCGATCTGTTGTAATTTTCTATCCAATCAAAAGAATTTTACAATCGAATCCTTCTTTTTCCGACGCATACACCGGTTGATCGGCTTCGGACAAAAAAACTTCCAGGCTATATTGGTCGACCGGGTCGGTCGACCGGGCCTTATTCCATGCCAAATCGGTCGACCGGCCGGTCGACTGGATAAGCTAAAAAACAGTGAACAAACTATTTTGAAATTTTTGATTTTATTTTATTTTCTTTTCACAAGAAATGTATATTTCTTATATAATCATAACAATGATGTTGAAATCAATTGAAATCTTTCTTGGCATGAAAAACTCAATAAAAAATTTATTTTCATTTTTATTGATTATTATTAATATTTATATCTCCAAATATTTATTAAGCGGTAAATAAGAGATGTTGAAGCCGAATACCCCGTTAAGGGTTCTGAACTTCTCCTCGAAATTCCTCTGGATAAGAGTTGAGACGCGCAATTGCCATCTCTATTTATTAGCTCAATTTGGTTAAAAAATCTTATTATAAAATTTCATTTTAACAAAATCTTGATATATGGACAAATAACATATGGCAAAGAAACATGAATATATTCTCAATCATGGCAAAGATACAAACAAATGGATATGCAAGTTTACATATGTAAGGCACATTATCACAAAAAATGCAGCTAGTAATCCTATGCATATAAGAAGAAATTTTTATGTGGAGAAGTTACCAAACCATAGGTATTCTCCAAAATGGGTGCCTCTTCGATAGTGATGCAAGCGACGATGTGTTCGTTGAGCGTTGATGCATCCACCACCCGGGCACCATCTCCCCTAAGTCTTGGAAGAGGACGACCCACCTGCATCAATGAAGTTTGGTGCATCTTTTGGTACCCAAATCTTTTGGGTCCTATAAAGTTAGTGTTTTCTCGAACCCAAATATATTTTTTTAAACAAGTTTAGCTTAGCATAAAAAATTTAGCTAAATGGCCTTTGCGGCCACAATGTGCACAAGTATAAATTCTACCATACATAAATGCATGCTTGTGTGTGTGCATGCTTGTATGTGTTAGATGCATGATGATGAGTAAGTTTCCCTTGGGATTTTCCTTTAGGAAACATGGATGCAAATTTAGTCATGTCAAAAGCACATTTCTTAAAGTTGTATTCAAAACTTCAATATGCTTTTGGATCTCTAAAAATTCATTTTTATTGCAAGTAGAAATAGGGCTTTTTCCTTTACAAGAGGTTTTGTATTTTTCAAAATCCTTTTTCATTTTCTCAAAAGAATTTGATAATTCATTTTTCTCTTTTAAAACAAGCTCAAATTTATTCTTTAGAGAATCGTTTTCCTTTTTCAATTTTTTATTTTGAGCAAGTGATATTTCATACCTACTTTGTAATTCTTCAAAAAAATAGCAAGTTCATCCATGGTTAAGTCTTCATCATCTAAAGAGTTTTCTAGACATACCTTGGAAGCATCATCACCATATATATGCCATGAAGCACATGTGAGCGGCGTCGATCTCCTCTTTGGATTCTGACTCCGAGTCATCCCACGTGGCCACCATCGCCTTTTTCTTCTTTTGCCCACTCTTGGAGGTAGTAGCTTGTAGAGAGGGGCAATCGGCAATTAGGTGTCCTGTCTTCTTGCAATGAAAACATGGACCCGGTTCCTCTCTCTTCTTTTCAAATCTTCCTTGAGGTCTCCCTCTTCTGAAGTTGCTTTGTCTACCTTTCTTATAGAACATTTTGCCCACCTTCCTTATGAGCATGGTAAAGTCTTCATCATAGTCTTCCGATGAATCCTCTTCATCATAGGAGGATGGAGCCGCCTTGAAAGCAAGAGCTTTCTTCTTTGGTGCCTCCCTTTCTTCTTTTACCTTCATCTCCATCTCATGGGTTTGAGATTGCCGATGAAGCCGGAGAAGTCCATCTCCTCCCTGTCATTTAGCTCTTTGAGGGTGGTTGCCTTGACTTCCTAAGACTTGAGAAGAGCTCTAATGACCTTTCGGATCTTTTGGTCATTGTCGATGTTGTCACCTAAAGAAGATAAGGCGTTAGTGATCTGGTGAAACGATGAGTGAGCATATCATCTATGCCTTCATTATCAAGCATATAGAAATTCTCATATTAAGAACGGAGCAAGTCAATTTTAGATCTCTTGACTTGCGACGTCCCCTCATGAGTAACAATAAGCACATTTCAAACTTCAAAAGCAGATTTACAATTTATGATGCGGGAAAGATCATCTTCATTTAATGCTTGAGTTAGTGCATATTGGGTTCTAGCATTGGCCTCATAGTCCTTAGAGGTTTCTTCGGACCATGTTCTCTCATCAGTGAGAGGTTCAATAAATTCTTTAGTGATGGACTTGGCAACTCTAACTCCTAGAGATTTTAGGAATAGGTCATTTTGACCTTCTAAATGGGAAAGTTCAACCCATCAAATTTGGGTGGGGATTTGATGCTAGAAAAGTCAACAGATGCCATGAATACAAGTATAATGCACAACAAATAATAAATGCAACAAATAGATATAGCCAATAATGAGGATCTCCCTAAGGTGGTTAAACAAATGCTAGGGTTAGGCTCTGATACCAATTGAAATCACCTAGAGGGGGCTGAATAGGTGATGGCTATACTAAGTGACAAATAATGCGGATTAAAAACTAATTAATAATAAGCAACAATAATAAAAAGACTTTCAAGAGAGTAAACAAATAATAGTGCAAGTAAAGGAGAGAGAGAGTTTAGAGATAGGTGGACAATCGCAAACACGAGAATATGTTTCGAGGTTCGAGCACTGCTCTACGTCCCTGCCTTCAACACGATGAAGGATTTCCACTATGCTTGATCCCACCGGATCGTCAATACAAGTTCTCACTAGAACTCTTTGGACACACTTGTCCTCTCTCACGGCCGCAACACCAACTAGGAGCTAACTAGCTCGCCTGAGGCCGCAACATCTACAACTTCTCAATATGAAGAAAATGATGATCAACACTCGACCACAAACAATGGCTCACTTTCACACTCTACAATCAAGATGAGGAGATGAAACTTTTGGGATTGTGTAATGCACAAATCTAGAAGAGAAATACAGGAAGGCTTCAAGCTAAAAGGATTGGAAATTTGGCTCAATGAAAACTTTTTGCTAAAAGGCTAAACATTTGAAAACTTTTGATCTTAATATTGTAAATCTTGTATTTTAGTTGTAGAACACTCCCTCTATTTATAGGGGATGAAAACTGGGTTAAAAAGGCCAAGAGATTCGTTGGGGAGATCCCAACAAAAATCAAATCAGAAAATAGCCGTTACAGCCTAGTCAGCATAGTTTTCTGCTGTCGGTCGACCGGGCCGGTCGACCGCCAACGGTCGGAAATCCAACCATGGGAAAGCGGTCGACCGGACGGTCGAACGTGAAACCCAAACAGAGAGTTACACTCTCTGTCCGTCGACCGGGACGGTCGATCGGGAAAAACATAGAGCACTGCTCTTGCTCTCAGTCACCGGTCGGTCGACCGACATGCACACATGCACAGTGGTGCATGTCGGTCGACCACCTGGTCAACCGACAGAGCAGTCTGCTCTGCCAGCGGTCGACCGTGGGGTCGACAGACTAGGCCAAAAAATAGATTTTTGAAAGGGCTTTTTGAAGATAAACATTTGGTAAAAATTCTTTAGATTGGTATATACAAAATAGAGTTCTAGGGCTTATAAAGCCCAGGGTGTGATCATAGATCAACACTAAAATGATTTGAACTTTATTTTGATAAAAATTCTTTTTCTAAACAAAAACGATTTTTCCAAAAACTTGTTTTTCAAAAACAAATTTTCAAAACTTTGTTTTTTCGAAACTTGATAAGAAATTTTATAATAAAATTTTGTTTGAAAGCATGAAGCAATATCAAATGTGTGTGTATGACAATCCCAAAGTTATCAACCTCTATCATCTCGGTTTTGACAAAATAGACTATAAATCCTAACTAAAAAGAAAAATGCAAAGATACAAATCTTGTATAGTCTTCTCAACTTGTTTGATCCTAGAGCACTTCTTTTGTGCTGGGCTCTGGGATTCAAATCTTCGCGGCTTCCAAATGTGTGAGTCTTGTGTTGGAGCCGTCAATCAACCTATGATTTTTACCTGAAACTTATTTAAACAAACTTATTAAAACATAACTACACATGGTTTGTTATCATCAAAACTTCGGGCTAATGGCCTTTGGGCCAACATCTTGTAGTTGAAATTTTGAGTTATTGTAATTTTTCATTGATTCAAGAAAATTTTATAATACACTTTCAACTTTCCTCCTCGTACAATGACTCTGTGATGATTTTTCAAGACTGGTCATGTAAAGGGAATAAGTTTCATGATAAGAATCATGATCCTATTCACATTGGGGATTATAATTATGTGCATAGAAAAAAGATCAATAAAGGTGGGTTTTGTGAACTACCATATTATCTTCATTGGGTAGCAACGTTTGACCCAATCTGACCACCACTGGAACCACCGCCTTAAGGTATTATTTTCCTTCCCTTTCTTCTTTTTTAGGCATTTATGCTTTCATTCATACATTGAGGATAATGCATGAGATATATGTGGGGGAGGGTTCTAACATAACATAGGTTTTATTTTATTTAAATTTTTTTGATATTTTCTTTGCTTTTAAAAACATTTTGAAAAGATAAACAATATTTTGACCTATTTTTTGTAAGAAATTGAGTTAATTTTAAGGAATAGGAGAATCATAATTAGAATTTCTTATACTTATTCAAAATAAGATTATATGTTTGATTTTTAGGGTTTAAGAAGAAATGCTGGAAAAGTAATTTAGTCTTGATTTTTATCTTGATGAAATATGCATACTTTATGCACTTACATACTTAGGGTTCAAAAATAAATATTCTTATGCCTTATAAATTTTTTTTTATATATATCAAATTTTTTTAATTAAGCTGGGTACTTGTGCCTCATACAACATAAGTATTCACCCCTAAAAGTGTTCCAGATAATAAATAAAATCGTTAGTTTTGTTGCATTGTTTTCTCGAATCCTTAAGTTCTTGGGGTGTTCTTTCACCCGGTGCCCTAAGACCGTCCGGTTTGGGTGTCAGACTAAAGGCTCGTTACATGGGCAGATTAGAAAGCCTAATAGAACTAAGGAATAATATCACCAAAAATATGAAAAAAAGAAAAAAAATAAGGCATAAGAGTTAGGGTTGAAGAATGCCGAGTCAAAATTTCACGGTCACAAAGGGGCATATGACTTAAGGTAAAATAATAGATTAGATGAGAAATATAGTTTGACTCCTTACCTTAATTGATAACAAGTTTTTGAATAGAGAGTAAGTTTAGAAATGAAAAATTCAGTTTTCCTATAACTTATAGATTACTTAAACTCTAACAATAATACTTCAAATATTTTCTCTCCTTTCAAAATGCTTTTTGAAAATACTAACACTTTGTTTCTTTTTTTTCTTTTTATGGATTTTGTGGGTATAATCTACTGAACATGAGACAAAACTCGTCCTTTAGGGGTAACCTAGAGGTTTAACGACTTATTGCACATGCTAAGTGTAACCGTGATTCTTACGAAAGTGAGTTAGATTAAATTATCTCTATTTTTTATTTGTTTTGCTGGAGGACGAGCAAAAGATAAGTGTGGGGTGTGATTGGTCACTGATATTGCATATTCATTATCACATTACTGCATTTTATTTTAAATAAACTCTGTTAATTAATTATTTTTACCATTTAAATTTTGCAGGACTTTACAAAGGAAAAAGGAAGAGCAAACATGCACAAATGCCTATATAAATTATGACCTAATTCAGAATTAATTCAAATCAAGGATCAGGGTAAATCAGAGAAAATCAGAGCAAATCAATGAAGATAAAACTAATTGAAAATCAATTAAATCAGATCTTTACAAATCAAGTTGGTTAAAGCTGAAGATCAAAGGAGCTTTCATCAAATCCAGAAATCAAATCTGAAAATCTAGCAGGAGATAAAAAGGGATTTTTACATTAGGGAGCTGCATCCCCCGGGTGTGGCCACCTGGCCACACCTCGCCACGTTTCCGTGGCAGTTAGGTTAGATAAGGGGGAGTGTTTGCTCCCCCATCTTCATACGCTCTCGCCTTTTTAGTTTTTACCTATAAATACTGAAATTTCTGAAACTACGGGGAATGATTTAGCAGAGAATAATAGGCTAGGATTTTAATTTAGTTTCAACTTAGGTTTTTCTTTTCTTGCTAATGTAATTTTTCATTATTTTTTGATGTAACTGAGATTGGAGAAGTGTTTCATGGGAGAATAAGAGTGATGCTAATGTTGGTCCCGAGATGATGCCAAATGCGGAACTTGCTCTGTTGGAACTTATGGATCTAAACTACAAAGTCAACACAAATACTAAACAAAGAAGGATTAAAGTTAATCAAAATCAAATAAATAAACTTGCAATAAAGGAAATCAAATCTCAGAAAAGTTTAGACAAACGCAAACACGATAGATTTATCCTGGTTCGGTCCTCGTGACCAACATCCAGTCCCCAAGCCACCCGCTTGAGATTTCCTTTATCCTTGATTTTATACACCCAAAATCACAACCATGCACACCACTTGACAAATCCCCTTTGCCAAATGTGTACACCTTCTCTCTACACCAAGAGAACAAACTCCACCTTGTTCAACTGCTTCTACACCAAGAAGACACCCGTGTACAATGATTGCTTTGAGTATTACAACACTTTCCTATAAGCCTTGGTATTGTGTATGAACGTGGACAAGGTCTAGTATAAGAGAAAAACTTCAGAGAACTTCACAAAGGAATTTGAATTTGGTGAAGAACTGAAGTAGAAAAATAGTTTTCAGGTTTGGCAGAATTTTGATTTTGAAAACTGAAGATTAGGATTCTAATTTGGCCTTTAGAATAACAACCCTTTATATAGCTGCACATTAGGGTAAGTTAGGGTAGTTATAGGTGCAATTCAAATGATTGAAACGTTGGAAAACGTTGCACAAAAGACCAGATAACAGAAACTGTCCAACAGTCAGAAACTACCTATAGTCGACTTGCCTTTTGAGTTAGTCGACTATACTAGGCAATTTCCAAAGGTTAGTCGACTACATTTTGGTATTAGTCGACTAGGTAAGATAAGTTCGAGTGACAGTTTTCTGGTTAACTGAATCAAGTCGACTGCAACTAACATCTAAGTCGACTGGGTCATGGATTAGTCGACTAGGTGAATAGGGTTAGTCGACTACAAGGTCTATTAGTCGACTAATATTGTCTGTCAAGTCGACTAATGGATAAACAGAGAGTTGGGTATATTTTGGACACATGACTAGTCGACTAGAGGGTTTGGGTTAGTCGACTACCAAATGGATTAGTCGACTATAAGGAGTTATAAGTCGACTATATAGACATGATTGTGTGTGTGCATCAAGGCTTTTGACATGCTATTTTATATTTACAAAACACATCATATCAACTCTCTTTGGGCAGTCTTGATCATGAAGAACTCTTGATATATCTTGTGCTAGAGCTCCAAATGAAATGCTTCACAAATGTCTTCATCAAAACAAGTTCCAATATTCTCCCCCTTTTTGATGATGACACGTTGTGTGCACATATGCTCCCCTGCAAAAAATAGGTTATATTTTCCTCCCCCTGCAGAAATTGGGTTATAACAAATATAGAAATACTTTGTTCTTCCCCTGCAATAAATATATCATTATATATATATATATATATGTTCTTATCAACTTTTATATGGTACCTGCAAGATAAACGTTAGATGGTACCAAACATAAAAGAACATATTAACCTTTAGGAGTCCAAATCCATTTAGAATTTGGTTTCCACCTGTTAGTATACACATAATTGCATGAATCACATATATCATGAATGTATGATGCAATATAGGTATTTTTATCATGAATACTTAAATTCTTAGGAATCTATATAAACTTATTTTTCTTAGACTTTCTTTTTACAAAAGAACTATATGGATTACTACAATATGAAGAATTTTCAATATATCCAATACCATAATTATTATGTGACAACTTCCGAAAAGATAATAAATCATTCAACTTTTCGTTTCCTTGATTGAACTTAGTCACATTTTGCAAAATATTTCATATTTCTTTTGAAAACTGAAATATCTTTATCTAAAATAGAAATCCTTTTATTCAAAGACTCAGTTTCCTTTTTAAGAAAAATGTTCTCTTTTATAAACTTCTCATTATCATTTTTCAAAGATGATATGACTTTTTCAAACTCATCTTGTTGAGAATTTATAGAAGATACTTGTAAAGCATAACATGAATTTCATTTAAAAGTTTTTCATTTTCTTTTGATAAAACTTTATTTTTCAGTTTTTCATGCTTTAGATCATTAAACAATTCATGAAATGCACCGAAAGTTCAGTAAATGATACCTGATCATCTTCTATGGCCATGTAACATAGGTTGACACGTTCAGTGGATTCTTCTTCGTCAGAAGATGAGGAATCACTGTTCTCCCATGAGGCTTCATAGTTTTTCTTCTTTCTAAACTTTTTGCTCTTGATTTTACCTTTATTTTTGAGCAATGGGCAATCCATCTTCATATGACCTGGTTTATTGCAATTAAAGCATTTGAATTTACCTTACTTTAGAAATCTCCTGAATTTCTTTGAAAGCATTGCCATCTCCTCTTCATCGTCATTCAAATCGTCCGTGTCGGAGGATGCATGGAAGACAAGTTCTTCTTCTTTGAGTGTGTGTTGTCGTTCGTCCTTCTTTCTTTCTTCTAACTGCACTTCATATGCCATTAGATTACCGATTAGGTTTTCTAATGTCATAGTTGAGAGATCATTCGCCTCTTCAATTGCGGTTGTCTTCTTCTCCCATTCTGGTGTGAGTGCACGAAGAATCTTACGAACTCTTTCAACTTGGGTGTAGTCCTTTCCAAGAGATGCTAATGAATTGGTAATGTCGGTGAATCTTGTAACCATTTCGGATATGGTTTCATTTCTCCATTTTGAATAATTCAAACCTGTGGACAAGAACAGATATTTTAGATTCCTTAACTTTATTTGTGCTTTTGTGTGTTACCTGAAGAGTATGCCATATTTGATGTGCAGAAGTGGCTGTTGACACTCTGTTGAACTCTTCTTTGGTTAATGCACAGAACAAGGCATTCATCGCTTTGGCATCAAGGTTTGCATTCTTCTTTTGATCCTCACTCCAAGCGTTGTAGTTGGTTGTTGGCTTGGTGTACGATGCTTCTACGATGTTCCAAAGTTCGTAGTTGAGCGATTGCAAGTAGATCTTCATTCTACACTTCAATAATTGTAGTTGGATCCGTCAAATAGCGGTGGGCGTTGTGTAGAATGTCCTTCCTTGAATTGGGATGATGAAAACTCCGTTGCCATCCTTGTTGTTGACTAGGTATGCAGGGCTTGTATGCCGGTTCAGGGTTCAGATACCAAATATGAGACCTGCTCTGATACCAAATGTTGGTCCCGAGATGATGCCAAATGCGAAACTTGCTCTGTTGGCACTTATGGATCTAAACTACAATGTCAACACAAATACTAAACAAAGAAGGATTAAAGTTAATCAAAATCAAATAAATAAACTTGCAATAAAGAAATCAAATCTCAAAAAGTTTAGACAAATGCAAATACGAGAGATTTATCCTGGTTCGGTCCTCGTGACCTACATCCAGTCCCCAAGCCACCCGCTTGAGATTTTCCTTTATCCTTGATTTTGTACACCCAAAATCACAACTATGCACACCACTTGACAAATCCCCTTTGCCAAATGTGTACACCTTCTCTCTACACCAAGAGAACAAACTCCACCTTGTACAACTGCTTCTACACCAAGAAGACACCCGTGTACAATGATTACTTTGAGTATTACAACACTTTCCTATAAGCCTTGGTATTGTGTATGAACGTGGACAAGGTCTAGTATAGGAGAAAAACTTTAGAGAACTTCACAAAGGAATTTGAATTTGGTGAAGAACTGAAGTAGAAAATAGTTTTCAGGTTTGGTAGAATTTTGATTTTGAAAACTGAAGATTAGGATTCTAATTTAGCCTTTAGAATAACAACCCTTTATATAGCTGCACACTAGGGTAAGTTAGGGTAGTTATAGGTGCAGTTCAAATGATTGAAACGTTGAAAAACGTTGCACAAAAGACCAGATAACAGAAACTGTCCAACAGTCAGAAACTACCTATAGTCGACTTGCCTTTTGGGTTAGTCGACTATACTAGGCAATTTTCCAAAGGTTAGTCGACTACATTTTGGTATTAGTAGACTAGGTCAAGATAAGTTCGAGTGACAGTTTTCTGGTTAACTGAATCAAGTCGACTGCAACTAACATCTAAGTCGACTGGGTCATGGATTAGTCGACTAGGTGAATAGGGTTAGTCGACTACAAGGTCTATAGTCGACTAATATTGTCTGTCAAGTCGATTAATGGACAAACAGAGAGTTGGGTATATTTTGGACACATGACTAGTCGACTAGGGGTTTGGGTTAGTCGACTACCAAATGGATTAGTCGACTATAAGGAGTTATAAGTCGACTATATAGACATGATATATGTGTGTGTGTGTGTATCAAGACTTTTGACATGCTATTTTATATTTACAAAACACATATCAACTCTCTTTGGGCAGTCTTGATCATGAAGAACTCTTGATATATCTTGTGCTAGAGCTCCAAATGAAATGCTTCACAAATGTCTTCATCAAAATAAGTTCCAACAGCTTATACTGAGAGTGACACCAATATAAGTATTCTTCTTTCTTTCATTGTTATTCAATTAAATCAAAGTTGAATTTTATTCTCTATTCTTATTTTCTTTCACTTTCTTTTTGTGTATGATTGAGTATCCAAGTGAATATAGTAGCATCAGTATAGCTGTGCTTGTGCGAGTGCCACAGATATTTAATGATGATGATCTCCTCCTCAAGAGTATGTATCATTTCATTCTTATTCATCTTGATAATGTAATGTGGACAGGGATTGAGCTCAATCTTATGAGTTTTGTGTTGATCGCCTCCAAAGCAAGGTAAGTTTTGCCAACAACCAAGGGTAAGGTAATCAACACAAGAGATAAGTAAGAATTTTTAATTTCTTTCTTTTAATTGTTAATTTATAATTCCACTCCAAAATCACTCTTCTTTTATCACTTTAATTCTTTTCTTTTTAACTTAGTTCTTAAAACAACACCCCCATATTCATCTTCCCTCTTCACATCTCCTAAATTAATTCTTTTTTATTTTTTTCTTTTCTAAAGCTGAGAAGAAAATCTTAAACATGATTTTGTAAACTTAAAAAGAAAATGAACTTACTTAAACGCTTCTATCGCTAGTCCCTTCTTGTGGATCATGACCCGCATAGCCACTTACTATTGTGGTAGTATTGAGAACTTGCACAGTCTGTTCTTTAAATCTAAACTATCTTTTTCTTGTGCAGGTAAAAACTTAATCACTCTTGCAAGAGTAAGGCCTAATCGATGCTATTAGGTTTATGTGGATTACAAATAAAATAAGGGTAAGTAAGTTAGTAGGTTAGTAGGAAATTAGCCATGAAAAAAACCAGTTATTCATATAGGAAAAAAAATAAAGATGAAAAACAATGATAAGAATGGAGAAATCGTTCATAAAATATCACTATCAATTATAAATCTCTCTTTTTCTATGAATCTCTCCCTATTTTGATACTAGATCTATAAAAAAAAAATAGAGAAATACCTGAAAAGGAAGAAAAAGAAAAATAAAATCCCTAACATCTGCTTCCTGTCCTTCCTCTGCCTCTGATGGAGTATTTATAGGAGAAAACTAGTGGCCCAAATTAACCTCAGCCCACGATCAAACACTGATCCACGACCCTTGGTGTTGCCATGGAAACGCGACTTTTGGCACGGATCTACAGCAATCTCAAGGCCATAGATCTTGCATTTTCTGCTTTAGATTTCTATCTTTCAGTTGTCCCATATTCTTCTGGTAGGGTCGCTTTTAGGCTTGGAATCTTTAGAATATCCGCATCAATCTTGAGTTGAGAAATATATTTTTTAAAGTCCAAATTAATTGGGCTTTTTGAGCCTTTTCTTCTCCTTCTCCATTAATAAAGACATGCACACCATTAGACAAAAAGAAGATTAAATAGCAGAGTTTATTATAAATTAAATATGAAAATATGATATAAAATATGCAATATTCATGAATAATCAAACCCCCACACCTATCTTTTGCTCATTCTCAAGCAAAATAAGAAAACTAAAAAATAAGAGTTTGTTTATCCACTTTCGCTTGTCTCGTGGCTACATTGAGCATGTGTAGCTTAAACCTTATATTTTCCCTAGAAGAGGAGTTATAGTCTCTTGAGGCTTTTCAGTGGATTACACCCACAAAATTCATAAAAGAAAAAAAAATAAAGTGTTAGTATTTTCAAAAATACATTTTGAAAGAGAGAATCTTTGGAGAATTCTTGCAAAAAATTTAAGTGATCAAAAATTCATAACATCACCAAACTAATCTCCCTCACTTAGTCTCCATGCAAGAATTTGTTATCAATCAAGAAAAGAAATTAAATTGAAGCAATCATTTGATCTTTTATAAAACCCTAGATATTATGCACTTTGTGATATTGTAAATTTTGAGATTTCAACTCTAACTATCAACCAATTTTATCTTTTTGTCTTAGTTTTATTAGGCTTCTGTAATTTGCTGAGTAGCGAGTCTTTAGTCGGTGACTCCCAAAGTAGATAGTTTTAGGGGACAAAATGAGAAAATATTTCTCGAGCTTAAGGACTCGTGTAAATAAGCCAAAAAACTAAGGGTTTATTTGTTTTGACTGCTGTTAGGTGTGAATATTCATGCTTCCTTAGGCATAATTACCCAGCTTAAGTAGTGGCCACATATATATTTATTTATTCATTTTTTAATTTTTTTATAGTATTCAAGTTTTTGTTTCAATCCCAAAAGTGTGAAATGTGAAGTTCATCTAAGGCTAAAAATTCAAAATCAAATCACTCTCTAATCTTTCTTCCTTATTCTAAAAATCAGACAACTTCTCTTATTTTGACTAAAATTAGGAAAATAATTATGCTTCCCCTAATTCCTAAGATCAACTTATTTTTTACAGAAATAGATCAAATCTTTTTTAATCTCATTTCAAAAAGTTTTTTTAAAGAAAAGAAAAATTTTAATTTAAAAGTTTGAAAATAGAAATAAGTAAAGAGAAAAATCCTAAAAGAATTTTTTTAAATTATACAAAAAAAAAACCTATGTTAGTAAAACTCTCCTGCATACCTATCTCATTCATTGTCCTCAATGTATCGTGAATATGTGTATGCATGAAAAATAGAGGGGAGAAAAATATCACCTCAGTGGTGGTTCCAGTGGGGTCTGATTGGTGCAAGAGTTGTTGTTCAATCCAATGAATCCATAGTATGCAGGAACTCTTATTTGACCTCTATCCCTTTGCAAGTTTTATACCCCAAAAATTGAATTGGATCTTGCAAGATCCTATCTGGACGCTTTCTTGGTCAAATGCCTAATCTTAGTAAATCATCTCAGAGTCATAATGTTCTACACCTTTATCCGAATTGAATGTGATTTTGGTAAGAAGGTTGATTTGGGCTTAAGATTTAAAGGTATATGAATCAATATTGACTCAGGGATTTAATTTAAATCATGTAAAAGTTTGGGAGTCAAAATTAGTTCAAATCAAAAATTGAGATTCACATTCATTTTCCATCAATGGAATTTGCCTTCGCAAGATCGGTGATTCAAGTTCAAGATATATAGACACAGGAATCATGTTGGCCCGAAGGCTTATCATCCTACTTTTGATGATGACCAACTCTTGAAGTTATAGTACTAATGATCTTATGTTTATTTAGTTTCAGATATCCAATCAGGATCATAGTTGATGTTAAGCTTCAACAAAAGATTGAAATCAAGTTTGAAGCTATCCAAGATGATTCAGGAGCTCAACCTTAAAGATCGCATCTATCACTCAGATGGATTCTAACTCAAGGATCATGTTTGGATCAGTTTACTTGGAAATGAAGATCTACAAGAAGACTTGTGTCTAGAGTTTGTGAGTGTAGATCTCATATATAGAATAAATTATTTTGATTGGTCAAGCTCACACACGCACAAAGTTTGATATTGGTTTTCAATAACAAAATATTTGGTTTTCGGTTTAACACTGTTTTGGTTTCATGAAAGGATTTCATCAACAAGTTTACGTTGACTTATATATGTATTGAATTCATTCATATACTTGATGCTTCACATGTGTTTGAGAACTTAATTTAATGAGTTGAATTTATGAGTTTAATTTTGTATTCATCAAAATTATTTTTATATTGATATATATTATCACAAACAAGTCTATATTATTTTACTTGTGGATTGGACTTCGTCCATACACATTATGCTTCAAATAAGTCTGAAGTACTTAGTTTTGTGCTTATGGCTGTTTTGGAAAAACTTCATGTTCATTATACATATAGTTTATTGTTTTAGAAAATGATTTCTATTGTCAAAAACAAGTTCATATATTATTTTTCTTTGTGTATTGGAGTGTCCATACACTATTAAGATTCATATATGTTTGAACAACTTGTTTTTGTATTTACATAAGTTTTGAAAAAACAAAATTTCTATTTACAAGTTTTTAGAAAATACAGTTTTGTTTTGAGATTTAATTTCTATATCAAAAAACAAGTTATGTTTGTAATATGTGTCAATTTTTTATATATATATTTGTACTTCAGTGTTTTACATGAACTTATTCTTGTGGAATTTATTGAGACTATTGACATTTAAATAGAGAATTAAAAGATGTTTTATTTTAAATATATGTTTTTTGGGTGAACCAGTGGACCGCACAGTCGACCAACGGCAGAGCTCATTTTCTCTGCCAGTCGATTGTTCATGCACAGATATGCACAACTTAATAGTATAGGAGCTCGGTCAACTGACAGGTCGATGGATAGCAGAGATCGGCCGACCGTCCAACTCTGTTGTGCTCTCGGGTTTCCTTGGTCAACCAACTGACCAACCGACAAATCCCAACGGTCAAAAATTTGACCATTGGCAGTCGACCGGGAGATCGACCTACAGGCCCATCTTGCATGTGTTTGGATCCCAACGACTATTTTTGAAACGCCTATAAATATGGGTGTTATTGGGTTGTTTCAACTATGATTTTTTGAAGAGAAAAATTATAAGTTTTCAAGTGCTATATTGTCCATTTTCTTCGCATTAATTTTGAAACTTGTCATTTCTTTATCTAAAATAGTAATTCTAGAATTTAAAGAAACAATTTCTCTTTTAAGAAAAACATTCTTTTTAAGAAATTCTCATTATATTTTTTAAAGATGAAATAACTTTTTCAAAGTCAGTTTTTGAGAATTTAAAAAAAATATTTGAGAAATATAATGTGAATTTTCATTGTTGAGACTTTCATTTTCCTTTGTTAAAACTTTATTTTAATCTTTTCATTCTTAAGATCATTATATATTTCATTAAATGCATCTAATAATTCAGCATATTCTTGTACCTCATCTTCTTCTGCCATAAAATAGACATTAGTAGTTTCAGTGTCTTCTTCTTTGTTAGAGGAAGATGAATCATTATCCTCCCAAGTTGCCTGGCAATCTTTCTTCTTTTGTTGAATTTGTTGAACTTGAAGTTCCCTTTGCATTTTAGCAATGGACAATCCTTCTTTATATGACCTGATTTATTACAATTAAAACAAATAGGATTAAATTTATCTTATTTCAAGAACTTTCTGAATTTTCTTGAGAACATTGCCATCTCCTCTTCATCATCATCTGAATTGTCCATATCTGAGGATGTATGGAAGGCAAGTACTTTCTTCTTGATTGAAGTTTTTGTTCATTCTTTCTTCTTTCTATCTTCAAGTTGAACTTCATATGCCATTAATTACCAATAATATTTTCTAATGATTTGTTGAAGGTCATTTGCTTCTTCTATTGCAGTAGTTTCTTCTTCCAATCTGATTTGAGTGCACGAAGAATCTTTCTAATTTTTTTAACTTGAGTATATTTTTTTTCCAAGTGCTACTAAGGAATTTGTAATGTCGGTGAACCTTGCAAACATTTCTGCAATGGTTTCATTCTCCTTCATTTTGAAGAGTTCAAACCTTTAAATAAGAACAGAAATTTTAGATTCTTTAACTTTATTTGTACCTTCATGTGTTATATGTAAAATCTGCTATATTTGATTTACAGATCTGGTCATGAACACACGATTGAATTCATTTTTGTTCAAAGCACAGAAAAGCGCATTCATTGCTTTGGCATTAGGTTTGCAGACTTCTTTTGTTCTTCACTCCACGCATTATAATTGGTGGTTGGCTTGGTGTATGTTGCTTCCACTATGTTCCATAATTCATAGTTGAGTGATTGCAAGTAATCATCATTCTACACTTCTAGTAGTTATTGTTTGATCCATCAACAATGGGGACATTGTGTATAATGTCCTTCCTTGAACTGTGATTAAAAACTACGTTTCCATCTTTGAAAACTGCATGCATGCTCTGATACCAAATATATGATCTATAAACAAGGGGCAACACAAACACTAAAGAAGAGATGAATAGTGTTTATAACTTTTTAATAAAATACCTGCAAGAAAGAAAATGCACAGAATAAATCTCAGAAAATACAAACTCAAACACGAGAGATTTTATCCTGGTTTCGATCCTCGTGACCTACGTCCAGTCTCCAAGCAACCTGTTTGAGATTTTTCTTATCCTGATTTTGATACGCCCCAAAATTAACTCCTTGTACACCATTTGACAAACTCCTTTGTCAAATCTGTACAACTCTTCTCTACAACCAAGAGACACTTTCTCTGCACAACTCTTATCTACACCAAGAAGATACTCTCTTTGATTAATTACAATGTATCCTATAACCTTGAAACTTGTACGTGATTGTGAACAAGGTATCTTATAGGAGAACTCTCATAATTTTTTCACAAAAAAATTGGAATCGTGTGAAGAACAGAAAGTAGAAACTAGTTTTTTGAAAATAGAATTTTCAACAGAGTTTTGGACAGAAAACTTAAGATTTGAATGGTGATTACATCAAAGGAAACCTGAAAATACACCTAGAGGGAGGGTGAATAGTGTACTAGCTAATCTAATGATAATGATGCGGAATTAAAATCAAATGTAACACACTATATGTAACCAAAGAGTGTAGCCGAATTTCCTGTGAAGGGCTCTGGACTATCTCCTCTTAATTCCTCTAAATAAGAGTTGAGGTGCTATATGAAGCTCTCTTAGTTCAACACAAGTATGGGTACACAAACAATACCAAGCATATAGTGATATGAATAATATAAAACAATGCAAGATATAAGAGCTATAGAGTTTAGAGAAAGTGGATCAAACGCAAACATCAAATATATTTCGAGTTCAAGCCACTATTCTAAGTCCCCGCCTTCTCACAGAGGATTTTCATTGCGTCCACACTTGACCTCCCACAAAGGAACCTCCATCGAGGAATTTGCAATAAAAAGTTGGAGTATACAACTCCTCTTTCAACACAACCACCTCTACTCAGAGGTAAGGCAAGCACAAAGCCACAACTCAATCACCTATACACAATGGACAAGGACAAAGCCAAACCACAATCTCAATCACCTCTACACAAGAGGGATAACCACAAACCCAAGCACAACCACCTCTACACTAGAGGGATAGGCACAAAGCCAAAGCAAAGGAAAGATTGCAACTTGGTGATCACAATAGACCACAAATAATTCTTGGTGATTAAATAGAACACAAACAATATTCCCACAAAAACAAGATCCTATAGATAGGATAGAGAAGATAGCTCAGTTGTGAGAAAATAAGGTGTTTGGAAAACAATCACAAAGAAAAATACTTGGAAAAAATACTATATAGAAATAGAAATGAAGATAAAAACCAATTTCCCAAAGACTCTATTTTTCTTTGATTTTTTCAACCCTTGAAACAAAATAAAATAAAACTTTTAGGCACAAAAACTCTTTTAAACTCTTTAGAAAATGGACAAGATGGCACTAAAAAACTTTTTCTCTTGAAACCCAAAACTTTGATTTTCAATGGAATTGTTGTTATTAAACTCAATCCTAATGACCATTTTATATAGGTTTTAGGAGAGTAAACATAGTATAGTTTTTACCAGGATAAATAGGAAGAAATTAACCCTCAAAAGTAACTTTTCAACGTTTTAAATTAAATATGTTTTAAAACTAATTAGAGAAAACAGCCATAACTGCCAATCTGGCACACTGGCGGTCGATCGGCCGTCTACCAGCAGATTCAAAAATCTGACCGTTAGCCCTTGGTCGACTGAACGATCGATTGTACAAACAGAGGCTAAAACTGGCTATAGTCAATCGACTGGTTGGTCGACCGCATCGGGGACCGATCGACCAGCCGATCGATCGGGAACGTGCATAACGTGCACAACCCCAATTGCCAGAACTTCCGGTCGACCGTGTGGGCGACCATTCTGGCCCGTAATAGGCACCGTCGACCGCCCGGTCGACCGACCTTGGCCAAATAGATTTTAAAGCGCTTTTAAAAGATTTATAGAATTTTGAAATATTTTTGTTTGGATTTTGGGAGATAGAAAACATGATTATCCATGAGATACAAGTTCTAAACATTGATAGAAATATTTAGAAATATAGAACAAGTATCAAAGACCAAACATGTTAAAAATTATTCTTTTAAAAACGTGCATTTTTATTTGTGTATATTTTTGAGCATATCAATACTATCTATCTTTACATAAGATCTAAATACAAATAAACTAACACAACTGAAGTATTCTTATAGAACTTCTTCTCCAAGCCGACTCGATCCAAACACGATCTAAAGACTTGACTCCAACCAAGTGCTAGATGCGATCTTGATGCGCGACTCTTGAATCTACATGGTTAGCTCCAAAACTCCTTTGTTGAAGATAGACACCACCTACTAATATCTTTATTAGTAACTGAACTATATAACACAAGATAATTAGT